>JAUKNM010000061.1:517500-525957 GCA_030765045.1 Tenodera sinensis | reverse complement strand
TAAACAACTCCCGTTAGCATGTATAACGATTTACACTGATGCCAAAGCTCAAACTCATAGGTGTGTGTTACCTTTTCACTCGCGAATAGCTGAATGTAAGACTGTAAGCAGATTCCAAACTGAGCACAGCTTTCTTATCTTTGAATTTTGTTAAGGTTAGCGAGAAGCGAACGTTACTTCTACAAAGAAATTAGAGAAAATCTGTAGAAATAAACAAATGAAGAGCGATTGGACATTCAACTATCACCTGTAATTGTGAAAGTTTCAGTGTTAATCCCGAACACATAACATGCCATCGGAAGGTATTTACCTAATAGATTGGAATAGTCACACATGCAAGTGTTCGAGATGTTAGCTCAATCACCATCACATAGGTTTAGCGATGAGGGAGGATATTTCAGCTCTGCAGTCAGTGCCTAGCCTATTACCAGGGATTAAGGAATGAGGTAAGGAATCAACAAGAGCGGCTAGATTCAGTGGATGCGACCCAGGGACCCCCAACATTGGGGTCTCTGGGGCCTCAAATTGTGCACATGTCGAAGGAACGCAACTTCAACAACTCACGAACAGAAGGTTCCGATTCCATAATGTAAACTATTCATCCACAGCAAACGCCGTGCAGCACCGTCCTCTACTTCTGGCTCTACAATCCTGAAATATGAAAAGGGAGGTGAAATTAGGAACAGGAAAATTCGAGGTATGTAAGAATCCATGCCATCATTCCTAGGGACCAGAGAAAATCGGATGTCCAATCTCCCAGGATTTGAAACTGGGACCTTCTTAATGCAAGTCTCAGAAGTCATCTTAGCTAATGGTCACTGTGTAAACATTCTTTCTGCAGCCTAAGAAATTGCATATTATGCTTAGACACTTAAGACTGAGTTCATATAAGTGTGCACCTTACTGTAACCCCATTTGATGTTTATTCACATGTAATAGGCCTCCTACCCTGAACATTACTGTAGGCTATTTTCTCACACGAGAAACTTTCAGACTCTCCCTAAAGATATTTTGCGTGTATTGAACTCTGGTGGCGGATAGCAGACACTACTAGAAAGTCGAGTGACTATAAAACTCCTCGCTGATCCATGTCTCAGTTGTCAGACTAATAATAAGAAAACAAAGCTCAATGCAAATTTTTCTTCGATTTTTATCGGATGACTCACTATAGGAGTCCACAACCACGATAATCCACCAAGTTGCATAATTGTTTGCATCTGGAGTTAAAAGCAATAGTTACTAACAAAGTAGGCTAACAATACAAGAAGTAACTGCACAAATAAAGTTAACTTGCTGGATCCACTAGGGCGATAACTGACCTGAGAGGTTCACGAGTCACCATAGTAATCAGACAAGAAGTGCGAGAAAGCAAATTTAAAGGAAATTTCTATTAGTCACGGATATACATACAAAATGGGAAGGGACAGAAGGAAAAGAGATAGAAGATAAACAGCTGATAATGACAATGCTAGTAACAATATTGAAATAAATACCGCAACAAACGACAGATAGTAAGCATTTGATCACATTATGATGAACTATGTACTACCAGATCCAGTGCAGGAACAGGACTTGCCAGACACTAACTTCAGTCTCGTGTGCCAACATTACACCTGAAAGCAACTATTTCCAATAGAAAGGGCGCTCATGGGATGCAAACACGTCTACATTATTCAGTGAACTGTTTTTCTTGAATTCAAATATCTTGGCAGCCAGCTTAGGTTGTGTACCATTTGACTAGAGCACAGATTTTCCCATTACCTTTTTTCTATGATACTTTTGCCAAACCATTTGCATTCAAATTTCCACACTAAACAGCAAATCTAGAAGATTGGTTAGATCCAGTGCTAAATGATTAATGGAATCTGTTATTGAGTTGTATTTGCTATGTTATCTGCAGCATGTCTTTAACAGAATTCTGCTGTGATGCCCAATGCTCTCATCGTTTCTTAAATCAAACTATACCTGTAGTATTGCAAGACTGTGTAGCAACAAAAGTAAATAAAGCTTTGTTTATAGATCTTCTATATACTTTAAGAAGCCATTCATGCCTGAGGTAAGTAAACTCTGTATATACAAAAATAATAAAGAATAAATATTTAACACGCACATTAAAGAAAAAAGAAAAAAAGTCACATCTCAGCAAATAAGCTAAAGCTTTAGTGGCTTGAAACACATTGGTTTGTAAACGTGATGGCTATTGTTGAATACCTGCCTCGCGCGAGATGTTTTGATGACTATTTCATACACAGCGGTGTAAAATTATCATATACGGATTATCACTTGGTCGTTTTTGTTTTGTAGAAATTACCATCTCGGGAATGCGTGTTTAGGTACAGTGCTCGCTTGCATTATCAGCAGTCTCTTGTTTATGAAACCGAGACATTACCCCCACCATCAATTTGCATGACGTCACTCGCGCAGATCCCAGCAAGGTTATTCGCCAAGGTATAAAAATAACTCTGTAATTCTTGGGTTTCGTTTTCCTCAGTTGGCAGTGCTGAGTAAGTCGAACTATATTAATCGAAATGAATATACATTAAGTTATTTTTTTTTATAGAATTTAACATTTTCTGGTAAAATCTTTTGCAATATAATATTTAAATTCGTATTTTATTTACGAAATAGTCCAGATAAATATCATTTGACTGTCTGACCTTCCCATATAAATTCTCCCGCTCCACTCAAGAATTTATAGGTTGGGTCAGACGTCCTATGATATTACTTGTGATAGTCAGCAATGTGCGTCGCATCCTGATTACTAGAGCGAGGATAAATATCCCATCGCTTACAATGTTCGCGCGCTCGTACTATACACGCTCCGTGGTGACTGGCAGACGGCGTAGCACAGGAGTTCAGAACATGTAAACAAACGGGCAGGGCTGTGTAAGAAGCCCTAGTCCATTTACATCAGCTCATATCGTCATCTATTCGTTCCTCAAAAACATTTTAGTGAACAATAATACATTTTTAAATTGTTCAAAAGTAAAACTTGTCATCTAAACAATGTTTATACAGCGAGAAACTTCTCTCAACGTCACATGATGTAACGGGAGCAAACGTAAGATATTTTGCATTGTGTTCGTCATACGTAGATGACATTTTGTCTAGCTGTTGTAAACCAATTTTTATATGAACCATTGTAGCGTAGCCAGGATCATCACATGATTTTACATGATCTATTTTGCACATGTCTTAAAAAAACTCCGATTGAAGTGACAAATGGTCGTGTTCTTTATTCTTTGATGCTGCAAAAAGTGCTTTATGTTTTTGGTATTACAACGTTGCTTCAACAATTTCCGTTTCTCCTTGGAATCTCTAATTTGCGAATAACATAACTTACAGTGTATCGTATCGCCATTCAATACGAAATTATTTCTTCCAAATTCTTCCAGTAACTTATTTAATTTACCATCACCTAAAGCTGAAGACATTATTCACCTCGTATGTAAACACGGATCGCACAGAAAATAACACTCCTTATCTGTACGGCACAGCTGTGATACTGAACCACAGCACGCTGTTCACCCCTCAGTCCGAGGTAGCAGCGATGACGTCAAGCAAGCAATTCGTCGTGCAGTCAACCTGATTTCTTCTTCAGTGGATATATGTCCTCGCTCTAGTGATTACTGCGGCACTTAACTGGTCACCAGTTTCACAACAAAAAATCTGCAGAAAGTCGCTAGATTTTAAGCATTGTTTGTAATTCTGTCCTCAAATATCTTGGTCATGTTTTAAGACTTTACTGCCCCTAAAATCTGCCACCCTAGGTGGCTGCAGACCTCGACTTCCTCTTGAGCTGGCTCTGATTTTCACCTGAAGAAGAGCATTATAAGCTATATTTTGTTTTAATGCAACAACATTATTATCTGTTTTAATCGGAGATATCCATTTGGATGACGTGCCCCTCTTTGACAACACCGGAGAAAATTATGGATACCCAATCGATTAATATATACGTATTAAAGAGAGTACTATCTTCATTGTTACATTCTCTGTGTTTACTATTGAGCAAAATCAATAACTTGATGCTGCTGTAAAACACGTGGTTCAATTTCATTTGCGAAATGCTAGTTTTGTTTGTAGAGCACTTTTGGAGGCAGGGGTTACCTCGTCATCAGCACGACTTGTCCAATAGAAGCTTTGTACTACTAACCGAGCATGTGTCTGTCACGTTCCTTGAGCCGATAATGCAGTTGACACAAGCAAAGCTGCTGCGAGGAATTTCGCGTCCTGAATGACGCACTTTAGTGACAGAAAGACCACTCCAAACCTGTCACCAGCTGTCCAGAGTATCAATGGAACGTCAATATGGAAAATCGTAGCCTGCCACACACCGCTGTAATGTTTGTGTAGGACCATTCAGTATAATCCGCTTCTTCAAACCAAAATGCCTACTACCGTGAAAGCTGTTAGAGGTGTGACGGGCGTTTTGTCAAATTCGATTAGAGCAGTTCCTTAAGCGCAAATGTCGTTTTCAACACTGCTTCTGACCCTAATCGTGCAATCATTTTGTAGTTATACTATGAAGATCACACATTTGATTTATAATGAATAATTTTTGTTTAAACTGTCACTCAAAAAATCTGATGTGTTGCACTCACATGACTTCCTCTACTCTTGTACTGACCATTCTTACAAACTATTATTCCTATAATATCTTCTTCGTGTTAGTTGAGATAAACATTTGTACAAATTATCGTATTGCTTATTTCCTTGTAGGTGCAAGGGGGATATTAGAAAACAGTAGACTTTGAGCGATAGTCAAATCTTTTAAAGCTTTCAAATTCCGTTCTCTTTGCACGGTTAATATATAAAAATGAATGGCGATGTTCCATTTGACAGAAGTGAGTTCTCCAAAATTAACACAAATAACAAGGAATATCTCCGAAATGGTTCACTCCAAAAAAAATTTATTTGGGCATAAATCGTGTCTTTTAGAAATATTTACATTTTTATATAGTTCGATTTGATGTATTTCTTACGGTTTGCCAGTTATGCAAAAGTCTTCCAGAGTAAATAGGATTTCATGGGCTATAGCCAGAAAATTCAACACATACATTTCATTTGTCATAAAAATATCTCAAACATGTTATTTTAATCAAAATCGTTATAGCCATTTTCAAGAACATAACAATTTTCGAAGAATGTTCCATGTAAAGATAGTTTAGGGTGGAGCAATTTTCTTCAAAATCTTCGTGTCGCATCCTTGAAAGGCATTAACCTTAAATACCAACTGTGGTTTTTAACCGACTTTTCGTTTTTGAGTTATGCTGTCCACAGACTGACAGACAGACTGAGAGACAGACACACACACGGACCTTTTTCTAAAAATGCTTTTATTGGATTCAGGGGACCTCAAAACATATATTTCCGGTGAACTCTCGACGTCGAATTTTTGGGTGGAATACAATACTTCCTTTACTTAACTGCACATAGTAAAGAAAGTAAAAATAATGAAGCTTAGGTCCCAAAACTGTGCTGCAAGTAATTATTGCAATTCATTAAATATCCTAGCAACATAAAGATAAAATCCCCACTTAAAGTTAGTCGCTACTAAAATACTCATTTCTGCAGATTTCAAATTGTTCTTCTGAAGTTTGTCACATATTTGTTAAACACATCTAAGGCATAAAATAAATTTTTATTGTCCTATTAACTAATGTTTCAAAAAATAACTTTCAAACATGAAAATAGAGTCCCATGTAAATTCCCTAGGTGAAGATAATTTAGAAAGCTTAAACTTTTAAATGTTACATATTATTCCTGAAATATAGGTCTTTAAAATCAAATGCTACATTTTTGCAACTTTTTCTAAGAAAAAGATGATAGAACATTAAATCAATACAACCTAAATTCAAAACTATGCTTGTCAAGAAAAGGCTCTTTAGATCTATTCATTAACACCTTCAAGGAAAACCTAAAAGAAAGTAAAAAATTGTATCAGTAGGTGGGCATATTAAAAGAGTATACATATAAGAAAACAAGATTACCTACATTAATATATTTACAAACTCGCTTTTGCACACTATTTGTACTATGTCTGAGGATTTGATTACATTACTATTTTTGGAAGGGCTATTTTTTCAAGATTTTGTCGAAAATTTAGTCTAAAAGTTAGTTAAGGTAAACAGAATTCTACATCCAATAGAAGCGTGCTTTTTAGCTTTTTAGGGCACGAATTAGCGTTGCGCTGTCGTTCGTGCATCCAAATGTACCCCACGAAATAACTCACTAACCGCTGCATACAGGGAGTCGAACATTTATTGTGGCGGCGCCGTGGCCGAGCGGTTAGCGCGCTCGCCTACCACCTAGGCGGCCCGGGTTCGATCCCAGGGACCCGCATGTGGTATTCGTGGTGGACGAAGCGGCGTCAGGGCGGGTTTTCTCCGGGTGCTCCGGTTTCCCCCGCCATCTCATTCCACCGGTGCTCCATCTTCATTCCATGTGTCATCAGTGTCACCGCCTGCGGTGCCGTAGTGGTAAAAGTGGGCGTTAAACACTACAACAACAACAACAAACATTTTTGTTTAGGTTGTATAAAATTTGTCGACACTTCGAAAATTTGGTTGAAATCTGTACAAAATTATAGGTAATCTATTTGAAAAGTCTCCTAAAACTTAGCTATTTCTAGACTGCAAGCGGGATCTGAAGATTATTTTTTAGCTGCCGATTTCAAATTTGCTTGTACTCAGTAAATTAAAGATGATTTATATAACGGGTCTCCTTAACATAGTTTGATTTTTAGTATGCAAGAGATAGTGCATTTTACTTAAATAATAGCGTTTACTTGTTACTGCGCTTATATTATTCAAGTTTCAAAACGAAACGTACCATTTTATCCAGAGTAAGTTTTGTCCGTTTGCTATCACTTCATGTTTATTTTTATACGTTTAACTCAGTCACCTAGGTGATTCATATAAGACGAATGAAAGTATGAATTGAGTGGGTAAATCAACTCGGGCATCTAAAGGACTAAAGCTACCTGTTGCATATTCTTCTTAAGGACAGTGAATGAAACCATGTGGTTTTAATCAACTGAGATTCAAACTCGGTCCTGCAGTTATTTACACCAGAATCATTATGTCTTTTCTTAATAGTGTTTAACTCCGTTCTTACTTTTATACTCCAATACAGGTGGTGGCCACTGATGATCACGGTTGGGCGAGTAAATTAACTGGACGTATTTCACGCGCAATTAACATATAAAATCCGTAGAATCGGAAACTTTTCTAGACGAAGTAAAAACCAGCATATATTGATTTTGACAATGAAATATCAATTACTTAATTCCCTGTTAGTGCTCTGTGACCACGGCACCAGGTAGCCTGCAAGCTGGCCGTTGGAGTAGGCGCGTGGCTATCTGGGCCTGGGCGCGCCTAATGGCACTTCTTCCGCAGAACAATGGCCATTGTGTGCCGCCTTGCTGTTCCCGAAGATTCGTCTTGGTTCTTTCTAGCAAGTTCGCTTCCTAGAACGTTGTCTTTCTACCCGGGGCCTATACCTACATGAAGCTGATATGGCCTGGCAGTCACTTGAGTTGAGCCGGGTCAAATCGAGTCGATTCGGAGTTGACAATGAAGTGGATCGTTTTTAGTGACAATGACAATGAGTGTGCACATTTTCCTAAAATGGCTCATATCTCAACAAGTATTTGCTTTCGGACATATGTTTATCTTTACTTTACTTTTCCCCTAGCGCAACAGCTCATGAAGGGCCAAGGCTTGCCGTCCAGCCACTGCGTCCCCCACCTCTGCCCACTACAGGTGTCATTGGTGGGGTGCAATACTGGAGGGTGGGACGTGGTCAGCACCCCGAGCCCTCCCGGCCAGTTATACGGCCTTCTCGACCTGGGGCCGCTACTTCTTCATCAAGTAGCTCCTCAATTGGTCCCTCGCAACCTAATGAGGCTGAGTACACACGAGTACACACCTCCCAGAGGGGATAAAATTCCCATGCTGGTACCGGGGATCGAAGCCGGGTCCTCCGCGCCAGAGGCAAGCTCACTACGGAGGCGGTCGACATATGTTTATAGGAACATTTATTCTAGTTTTGACCAATCCCAACTCTTGTTGCAATATCAGACACTTGTTTTTAAACATTCTATATTCCTTATTTTTTGGAAGGTAGGTCACCCATCAAACGCCATGTGCGCTTTATCCCAGTTCTACTCTTAATAATACATTTTGCTTGACGTTCTAGAGAGAGGAATACGCAAAATTTAGAGGAATAACGGCTTAAAGGTCAGAACTTACTCCTCGCTAAAGTACATAAAAAAACATACGACTCGTATACTAAGAGCAAATTCTGGGTTTCCCGCCGATTTTACAGACTTTTTATTAGAGTATTAGTGGACCCAACAGACGTTATCCTACTCAAAAGTTGCATATTCAAAAATTATACAATTGTGTAAATGAACATGTCACTGTGAAAGAAACAAAAATCTAAACATCGCTA
>JAUKNM010000061.1:445000-507500 GCA_030765045.1 Tenodera sinensis | reverse complement strand
AAGTTTTGGTCACTATGTAATGGATTTAAAATTCTATTCTCTTTGTATGACCAGTAGAAAAACAAAGCAAAACGAATAAAAGCTTCCGATTTTAGAAAAACATAAGTATTGAAATATTCGAATCAATAACAAGAAATGTCTCGGAAATGGTAAACTCCACAAAAGAATTGTATGAGAAAAACAGTGCACCTTAAAGAGACCTACTGTAGGCCTCTGAGGAGAAAATCTCTACGGGGTGTTCTTCTTTCTTGAGGGGTAGGGAGGAACAGCAGCACATGGCAGTTTACGATGATGTCATAAATAGATGTACTATCCACATTAATACACTGGAAAACATTAGTATACCAGCATTGCTAGCACAAGAGCGTAGTTTTCTAAAAGGCCCAAGCCTTGTTGTAATGCTGAAAGTCTAGCCGTAATCTTTTTCAGATGACGCTAAGGTCTGTTCCATATAACCTTGCTCCGCATCTCTTCTACGTGACTCTTATTAGCTGCTGTTGTGAAGTAGGCGGTTCTGAAATGCAAAAGAATTGCTTATTTTACAGGATCATTTACTAGAATATATTCGAAGATAATCGTCATATTTAGGTTATAATAGTCGAGCGAATTATAGTATATTGCGATACTAATGTGGTAAGCATTAGTATAAAAATACGGAATGAAGAAAGGTTTGAAAAAACGACGCACTTGGGCCGAGTTTTTTCAGTTTCCGAGATTCCGTTATGTGCTTGCTACATGTGTATTGCATACTATGTTTTGCGCTAAGTATATTTATATCAATGTGAATTTTAGTAATTAAGATATTAGCTAAAATATTAATTAATATAATTGAAGATAAATGTTAGATTTTAGAACGTGCATCGTCTATATGTGCTGCTATGGAGAAATAATAAATGTTATGGTCATGTTGCCATAGTATATTTGTTAAAAGTGTAAAACGAATTTGACTGAGGGTTTAATTTTTTATTTTATTTTATTCAGTTCAATACAGTGGAATACACAATTGAACCATATCATGAGTCAATACATAAGATGATATAAAAAGGTACCCTATAAGGGCCCATGTCATGAGAAACAAAATAGAAAAGCATTTAGTGATTACATAGTATATACAATATAATTAGACAGGAAATTAAAAGTACAATTAGTATAATCAAAACATCATAGAAAAGATCTATAAGTTTAGGTATTCTTCAATACTGTAAAAAGCTTTGGTTATTAAATAATTTTTTATCCTATTTTTAAAGGTATTATAATTTTCATATGATTTTAGATGTTCAGGCAAAGTATTATAAAACTTCGCTCCCATATAACTAGGGACCCTCTCTGATAAATGTAATCTGGTTCTGGGGAGATTTAGTAAGTGATTATTCCTGGTATTATATGTGTGAACATCTGACATGTTTTCCATTGGGAATTTAAATTGAACTAAATATAAAATGGTTCTATAGATGCACAAGCTTGGTAATGTAAGGATTTTCAGCAGAATAAAAGTGCTTTTACATGATTCGTTATACCTTAGACCACCTAAATACCTAATAGCCTTTTTTGTAATACAAATATGCTTTGAAAATTTTGTTTAGATGTGTTTCCCCTTAGTTCAATTTCATATGACAAAAAGGAGTGGATAAGCCCAAAGTAAATAGTTTTCCATTCTGATTATGGAGAAAGTTTTAGACGATGTGTGCAGTGACAAGGCGTGGAAAGCTGGATGTGATCAATTAATACCAAAAAAATCTAAACAGAGGTATGAGTTGGTATATCATTCATTGTGTAAATAGTTAAAAGAACATGGTGTGGACATATTGGCGTATTACTTACCGCACTAGTGCTTTTGGTCATTTTTAAAATACTGAGATTTCTATTGTTTTCATAGTACTAGATTGCAGATGGTAATGTCAACTTAGGATGCATAGCAACAATAACGGTAAGTATGGAATATTAGTTACATAGTGCAAAAAATATATTACGTAACGGAATTGATACATCTGGAATGTATGTAAATTCTTATCAACAAATAGATGAGAGGGTCCTTTAGTTTAAACCTACCTCTTAGAGATATTATAAACGTTGTTTGACTGGAAGATTAATTAAGCCAAACCAAAAGTTAACCGCAAACGCCGTTTTATAGACGTCTGATTAGTTAAAGCGCAGTGCAGTGGAGTTGGTATGCCGGAATGTAGAGAAAAGAAGACGATCGCTCTTCTTCTTCTGCTCCTCCTTACACAACTAAATGCTGTTGGTACCCGTGCCAGCTTACAAAATGTTTGAAGTATTCTGGAATTATTTCAATTCACAATGAAAATTACATGTAAAGCTAAATTAGGGTGACAGGAAACCATTCACAACGAAAAGTAGCGTTTGCAGTAACAAGTTCGATCGTCAATTTTACACAACTAATGCCGTTGGTAACCAAAATGTAATGTTGGTAATGCTGTTGCTGTAACTAAATGCTTTTGGTGGCTTAGAAGAAAAGGTTAATGTTCTGAATTAATGGCATATTAGATGACAAATAAGCGTAATAGTTTACGGTAAAATTAACGTGACCATGAACAATGAAAAATAAGCTTTGCAGTAATGAAGCCCGTAGCAATTTAGGCCCATCCAGGATTTTGCTTCACATTTGGTTCGCCTAAACCAAATTGTTGCATGTAAAGTAAACCTACTTCGTACTAATTACTACGATTTATTTGTATATCTACATTCATCAATACTCATTTTTACTTGCTCTACTGGTAAGTAGAGGAAGTTTGTATTCCACCCAAAAATTCGATGTCGAGATTTCACAGGAAATATATGTTTTGAGACCCCCGAATCCCAAAAAAAATGGATTTTTAGAAAAAGGTCCGTGTGTCTGTGTGTCTTTTGTCTGTCAGTCTGTGAACAACACAACTCAAAGACGAAAAGCTGGTTAAAAACCAAAGTTGGTATTTAAGTTTAATGTCTTTCAAGGATGCGACACGAAGATTTTGAAGAAAATTGCCCCACCCTAAACTATCCTTTACATGGAACATTTTTCGCAAATTTTGATTTTCTTGAAAATGACTCTAACGATTTTGATTAAAACGCTATATGTTTGAGATATTTTTATGACAAATGAAATGTAGGTATATCATGAATTTTCTAGCTATAGCCCATGAAGTCCTATTTTCTGTGGATAACTTTTGCAGACTGACAAAGCGTAAGAGATAGACCGATCTTCCTGCACAAAAAAATGTAGATCTTGCTAAAATACACAATTTATGTCCGAATGAATTTGTATGTAGAGTGAACCATTTCAGAGATATTCCTCGTTATTTGTGTAAGTTTTGGAGAACTTGTACTTCTGTCAAATGGAACATCGCTATTCATCTTTTTATGTTAACCGTGGAAAGAGAACGGAATTTGAGAGCTTTAAAAGATTTGACTATCTTTCTAAGCCTACTGTGTTCTCATATTCTCCTTGTACCTACAGGAAGATAAACAATAAGATAATTTCTGCAAATGCTTATCTCAACTAACACGAAGAAGGTATAGGAACAAGAGTTTGTAAGATTAGTTAGTACAAGAGCAGAGAAAGTCATGTGAGTGCAACACATCAGATTTTTCTATTTATATTAGATCAATCATGCCCGAAATATAACATATTCTTGTAGGTATACGGGAGGAGAATAGGTGACAAATAATTTTATTGATGCTTATATAATCTTGTGGGACCAATGTTTACATGATGCATGGATCAAGTGAATTACATGATCTTAGCTTTTATATTTAAGCTTGATTTTCAAAAATGCATTGCTATGTTAATAGTAATCCAACATTAAAACATATTACGGTTTTACGTCTTGTACCTTCTCGTTGATTCCTGTATCCGGTTTCAAATTTGACGTAATGAGGTTAGGACTGTCCTTTTGGTAAGTCTTAATTTGTTTAAAACTGCATGTTCATTCTACGTCTGAAAGTGATATGTGTATTAAAAAAAGTTTTGGATCCCTGAGGTGTTTCGATGTCATTATAGTAGCAATTCCTCAAATGCCTCCGCGGTGTCCCTATGTGCGCCTGGGACCGCCACATTACACGTGACAAACTGTTGGAGTGTGGAGTTTAAGGGCCCGTCGACAGCTGGGTCATTTGGGCCCCACAAACTGTTGTTAAGCCGTAAATGAGTTCCAGTAAGATTAGAGAGCATAAAACGAAAGAAAACCTTAATCTATAGTTTAAGCTTCCTTTATAATACCTCCTTTATAATGGTGAATCTATCATTCGTAATTGAGTGTTTATAACTCTTCTCATGCCTATCCTTGCAATGCACGCCACTTGTTTGACAGCCGATCATAGGAAACGGAAATGAAATGATATGCGGAAGAATACATGTTAGTGATGCAATGTTATTGTAAGAACTATGGTTTGGTTTAGAGTTCTAGATGTCAACACATTCCTTAGAGTTACATTCTCGTGGGAGTTACACAGTACATTTTTTGGCGTAGTAAGATTTTGTCTATCTTTTACGGTTTTACCAGTTATCAGAAGTCATTCAGGATGAAGAGGACTTCAGAGGCTATTCCCAGAAAATTCAAATTTATAAGGAAAGGATACATGGTATTATAATCAAAATCGTTAGAGCCGGTTTTCAGAAAATAAAAAAAGTTGGAAATATTGTCCATCTATAGGGTAGTTTGGGGTGGGGCTTCTTGTCACATTCTTGGAAGACGCTGAACATGAGTACCAAACTGGATATTTAACCCACTAATAGGTTTGTAGTAATGCTGTTCACCGACGCTCACACGCGCGGAATATATTTTTTTTTTCTAATGACGATTTCGTTTTGGATTCAGGGTGCCTCAAAACGTGCATTTGTGATGAAATCTCACTATCGAATTTTTGGGCGGAATGCAGTACTTTTTCTATCTACTACGTCGTGGTAGAGAAAGTAAATAGAAACTGAACAGGGACTTACCAGTTGAGAAAGGTGTGAGTATTTGGAAATTCAAACCAAATAAGCTTACTGCTGGTGTTGCTGCGGAAGATACGTGGTTCAAATCCCGGCTATGGCACTGAATTTTTCAGTCATGATTCCACCTCTTGCAGTACTTCTATTTACTATAAGCTACCAAGAGGGATGGCTAAGGTGGTAGCGTCTGTGGCCCGCATTCAAGAGGTTGTGGGTTCGATTCCTTGTGGCTGATCTTCCTGACCTTTTGGCTTTTTGGAAGCTTCCTCGGGTCGCTAGGGGAATGCTCGCAAGCATAATTACATCCCACGAATTTCCTGCCTCTCCATTTCATCTCAATTCTCATTTCACTTCATCTTTCATCCCAGTTGGCTATTTCAGGGTTGCAACTGTCTGGGGGAGTTTCGGCGTACAAGACAGGTGCAGTCCTCCGGATCGGGGGGGGGGGGGGGGAGGGGAGGGGAGGTCTACGAGTCCCGGTCTTTTCAGGGGAAGTGTAAGCCCGCAGGAGGAGGGATGCTGGTTGTACGAGCCCCAGTCGTTAGTGACCCTGCCCTCTGCTGTCGTCTGTCCTCAATCCAGCCAATCTTAGTCTTCTCACCCCACCCCTACCTCCGGGGGGGGGGGCGCCCTGTGAGGGACATAAGCACAAATTACTTCATTGGTCTAGGAGTTAAGTTCCCCTTCGAAACTGGTCATAGGTCGTACTGTAGATTAGAAATAGAGAAAGCAAAAAGAAGAATCAGCAGCCAAGCATTATTTTTTTTTATCGAGAATCTCAAAATGTGTATTTTCGGTGAAATTTTGATATCAAAGTTTTGGATAGAATACAAACTTCCTCTACCTACTAGAGAAAGTAAAAATGTATCAAGTCACTTTTCAGGTACAGCGTACCTCGAAATAATTGAGATCACCCTCAAGCTTTACCGGGATGTTGTATGGAGGTACAGTGGGAACACGTCGGTGTGGAAAGTCCAACATCCTTGGATGGAATCCGAGTGTGGTCCTTATACGTTTATTTCCTTCTCTGTTTTTCCTTTGCAACAAACAAGTTTCTTTCACCATGTTCATATTTTGTATTGTTCAACATATTACTTCATTTCCCTGACGGTTATACTTTTTACTTTCTCTACTACACATAGTAAAGTAGAGGAAGTATTGCATTCCACCTAAAAATTCGATGTCGAGATTTTACCGGAAATATATGTTTTAAGGCCCCCTGAATCAAAAAAGAGCATTTTTAGAAAAAGGTGTGTGTGTGTGTCTGTGTGTGTGTGTGTGTGTGTGTGTGTGTGTGTGTGTGTGTGTGTGTGTGTGTGTGTCTGTGGACAGCATAACTCAAAAACGAAAAGTCGGTTAAAAAGCAAAGTTGGTATTTATGTTTAATGTCTTTCAAGGATGCGACACGAAGATATTGAAGTAAATTGCTCCACCCTAAACTACCCTTTTCATGGAACATTTTTAAAAAAAGTCGATTTTCTTGAAAATGGCTCTAACGATTTTGATTAAACTGTCATATGTTGGAGGTATTTTATGATAAATGAAATGTATATCTTGAATTTTCTGGCTATAGCCCATGAAGCCCTATTTACTGTGGATGACTTTTGCACAACTGGTAAACCGTAAGAGATGACCAAATCTTACCATACAAAAATGTAGATCTTGCCAAAACACACAATTTATGCCTGAATAAACTTTTTTGTAGACTGAACCATTTCAGAGATATTCCTCGTTATTTGTGTAAGTTTTGGGGAACTTATACTTCTTTCAAATGGAGCATCGCTATTTGTTTTTTATGTGTAACCGTGCAAAGAGAAAGGAGTTTGAAAGCTTTAAAAGATTTGACTATCGCTCAATGCCTACTGTATTCCCATATTCCCGTTGCACGTGCAAGAAAACGAGCAATAAGACAATTTCTACAAATGTTTCTCAACTAACACGAAGAAGGTAGAAGAATAAGAGTGTGTAAGAATGGTTAGTACAAGAGCAGAGAAAGTCATGTGAGTGCAACATATCAGATTTCTTTCTATCTTCCCATCAGCATTTATTTATTCGTCCCCACATTTCATTGCACTGGGATGCCGTTTAACTTTTCTGCATGATTTCTCTCCTTAGGGGCTGCACGGTAGCGGGATGAAGCTAAGTTGTCATGACAGGTCTGGAGATGCTATCTGACTTGGCCCACCTGGAGAAACTGAACCAATGTTTGGGATCTGATGCTATCGCATCTCACTAAGAAAGCTGTTTCACCATTTGGAAATGTCAGTTCGAAATCGGTTGTCACCGTATCCATTCCTAATTGGAGTATGAGGGTGGAAAATTGCCTGCGTAGTTTCTAGATCCTTGGCATCTTGCGAAACTCTAAAGTACTTAGGCAGCCAAATATTAACAAATGGCAATTTACTTTAAAATGAAAACGGATGTGCTATGTTGACATAATTTTTCACTCAATCTTCTGCAAAGGGTTCTTACAAAGGCTAATTATTCGATTTCTTGTTAATCCAGATAACTTTCAATTCACATTTACACCTTTCGTTGTAGGGCACAGCAGGTAAAGCGATAGTCAGATTTTTAAATATCGTGTTGCAATGTAATGGCTTTGAAACTCCATGCTGTTTGCATGACCACGAGGAGAAAATGAATGTTTTCTAATTGAAAAGGTACAGGTATTTGAAAATTCAAACCAATAATAAGGAAGATCTCGGAAATTGTTATCTAAAAAAAGACATACATTGTGTGTTTTAACGAGTTCTACATTTTTTGTTATATTTTGTATATCTGTTACGGTTTATCAATAATACAAAAGTCTTTCAGAATGAAGAGGACTTCACCGGCTATTTCCAAAAAATTCAAAATACGTATATTTTGTTTGTGATGCGAGTATCTTAAGCATAAGGTATTTTAATCAAATTCGTTACAGTCATTTTTGAAAAGATCAAAAATAACTATACTTTTTCCACATAAAAGTTAATATGGGGTGGTTTTTTTTTTTCTTCATAATTTTCGTGTTGCATTCTTGGAAGATGCTGATTAAATTCCAAGTGTGTTATTTAATCTACTTTTAAGTTGCTATTCAAAGACACACGAACACACATGCACACACACATACACAAACAAACATTTTAATAAACATCTTTTTGGGTTCAAGTGTCTCAAAACGTATATTTCCGTCGAAATCTTCATATCGAATTTTTAATGGATTGTGGGAAAGTAGCCGAAATCATACAGGCCCCTAAATCGTATCACTACTGTTTTTAAAAGAACTGCTAAATACTAATGATAACTGGTGGCGCGTCTTGAAGTATTCATAGAAAAGAGGTTTCCTATTATTATTTATTTATGCCAACAAGCGTACTGCTGGTGTTTTTAAACACACAAGCCATGTGTGGGCAATGTTTAAGAGCTGGAATCAGGACTAAAAAATCCAATGCCATAGCCGGGATTTGAATCAGCTGGGGAATGTAATGTAATGGCAGGTTGGCCATGATAGCTTAGTGGTTAAAGCAGCAGCTCGATAAGCGGAAGATCGGTGGTTCAAATCCCGGCTATGGCATTGCATTTTTCAGTCCTGATTCCACCTCTTAAAAATCGAGGTTTTCTATATTTGGCGCCTTTTCTTGCAGGGGGTTGTAACTTTCGTGACCAAATTAAAAAAAAAACAACAAAAAAAAAAACGCCAAAATGATAGTAATAAATTTGTATCTATTCTTCTGTAAGCTCTCTAATAGCGGTGAGTATAGCGTTTTTAAAGTTATATTACTAAGACTTCAAGGATGTCTTTTTATTGCAAGAAGTACTGAAATTATCAGCATAGTATTGTTCGGTTAAAATGATAATTTGAAGCAGTTGTGTTGTTGCCTAAATCGTGCTGTTTGTTGACTTGTTGCTAAAATGGTAAACGTACGATTTAAGAACCATTAGTGAAAGCACGGGTAATATGTGTTCCTTTTGCAGATTAGGTAACAGCCGTAGAAAAACGCGTATGGGAAATGGGATCTGAGAAGTATGACCCAGGGTTCTATATATATCTTCTATGTTTTATAGAAGAACTTGTTTCTTACATCCTGCAATTGGAGGAACTCCTCTTCGGCCTGACAATTACAGAAGTTAGACGGCTGGCATTCCAGGTTCTGGAGGCATATCCGCAAATACCAAATTTCTTTAATAACGATAATGAGATGTGGGGAAAAAGTGTACAATGCCCTCAAAAAGGTACCCAAAATTTAAGCTACGCAAGTTGTTTCAATTGATTTGGACTCAACAAGGAGAAAAGTCAGGTTTTTTGACTTCTTGGAGCGCGTTGTTGACGAAGAACCTTTTGATGTTGTTCGTATTTTCATTGCAGGTGAATCTGGATGTTATACTATGCAAAAGTCACCAAAGATTATCTACTAACGCGGGAAGCACCAAGTTGGATTTACTTCTAATGGGGAGAAGGTACACTAGCGCTTTTGGGATTTATGTACCACCAATGACAACCTTTAAAAGACAAAGGATGCATCCTGTCCTGGGCTTTGGAGCATCTGCTGGTAGGTTAGTAGAATTATCTGAGTTAGGTTACATTAATATCGATTTATTTATGATGTGGTTGCAACATTTTATTAACTTTGTAAAACAAAATACTTCAATTGAATGGTCACATCACTCAATCCAAAAATTAGGAAGTTGTTGTTGTAGTGTTTAACGCCCGCTTTTACTACTACGGCACCGCAGGCGGTGACACTTATGATACATGAAGATGGAGCACCGGTGAAATGAGATGGCGGGGGAAACCGGAGTACCCGGAGAAAACCCGCCCTGACGCCGCTTCGTCCACCACGAATACCACATGCGGGTTCCTGGGATCGAACCCGGGCCGCCTAGGTGGTAGGCGAGCGCGCTAACCGCTCGGCCACGGCGCAAAAAAAAATTAGGAAGCAATTGTTCTTGCTCGAGATAATGGAGTTATTCTTCTTCATTTATAAAGTCATACTAACCATGGAATTCAGCCTTTGAATGTCAGTGTATTCGGCTCCATACAAACATTCTATGAACAAGACATCGCAAAGTGGTTGAGAACAAATTCAGGAAAAAATGTGGCACAATTTGAAGTCGCTGCTATTTTAGCTGAAGCACATAAAAAGTAGCAACCATTATGGTTTTCGCAGAGTTGGCGCATGGCCAGTTGGCAGATCTGTATTTTCAACAAAAAATTTTGCAGCAAGCTTAAATTTGAACGCTGAAATCATAGTAGGAAGTTTACTAATTCAGCAGATGTAACTGTATCAGATGAACCTGCGACAAGCATAATTAACTCACCGAAAACTCCAGAGGTGCTTCGGATACTAAAAGAAAAACAGTCGAACTCCAAAGTTGAAACCAACTGTGGAAAAAAGACGTGGAAAGAAGGCGCAAGGAGCAGCTGTTCTAATATCTAGTACCTGTAAATTGTAAGGGAGAATAGAAAGATGCTAACATATTGTACCTGCTATAGACCACCTATTGGCTAGGATGCATCATAGACCGTCGATTGGCTAGGAAGCATCAGAGACCGCCGATTGGCTAGGATGCATCATAGACCGCCGATTGGCTAGGATGCCTCATAGACCGCCGATTGGCTAGGATGCCTCATAGACCGCCGATTGGCTAGGAAGCGTCATAGATCACCGATTGGCTAGGAAGCGTCATAGATCACCGATTGGCTAGGAAGCGCCATAGACCGCCGATTGACTAGGAAGCATCATAGACCGCCGATTGGCTAGGATGCCTCATAGACCGCCGATTGGCTAGGAAGCGTCATAGATCACCGATTGGCTAGGAAGCGTCATAGACCGCCGATTGACTAGGAAGCATCATAGACCGCCGATTGACTAGGAAGCATCATAGACCGCCGATTGGCTAGGAAGCGTCATAGACCGCCGATTGGCTAGGATGCCTCATAGATCACCGATTGGCTAGGAAGCGTCATAAACCGCCGATTGACTAGGAAGTATGTAAGTATGGCGTGACTGACATCACAAGAGTTTTCGCTATTGTACAACCAGTTTCGTTGGTGATGGACGCTCTAGTCTCGAATCTCCATTTAAGTACCGTACCCTTAAATCTTCGCCGATTTAAACCAAAATTGAATGTACACGTAGATGGACGTTCTTTAAATTGATATTCATCACAATACTCGGAACAATTCGACTAAAAATCGTGAATGTTTAATACAATCTACGCTTAATTTTTCGTGATCATGTGAAACAAACTTAGCATGTTTTAACAAAATTTGTTCACACTCTCTGTACATAAAATTTCAACTCTGTACGTGCAGCAATTCATCTGAAATTTGTAATTTGTACTTACATTTTTAGGACGATATGAGCTATCTTTGACCGCCTCCGTAGCGCAGTTGGTAGCACGCTTGCCTCTGGCGCAGAGGACCCGGGTTTGATCCCCGGTACAGCATGGGGAGTTTATCTCCTCTGGGAGGTCTGGCACGGTGTGCACTCAGCTTCGTCAGGTCCCGGGGGGACCAATTGAGGAGCTACTTGATGGAGAAGTAGCGGCCCCAGGTCGAGAAGACCGCACAACTGGCCGGGAGGGCTCGGGGGGCTGACCACGTCCCACCCTCCAGTACTGCACCTCACCAATGACGCCTGTAGTGGGCAGAGGTGGGGGGCGCAGCGGCTGGGCGGTAGGCCTTAGCCCTTCATGGGCTGTTGCGCCGGGGTTTAGTTTAGTTTTATGAGCTATCTTTAATTTGTGATATAAGTTTCAAAGAAATTTAAAACGTGCGCAAGCTTCCTTCCTACTCATTATACGCGTGGGTGTGGTGCGTTCTGTATAGGCTGATACACCATGGCACCGATTTCGAATAAATTTTGCACAGCAAAACACAAAACAAAACAGAAAGAAGACTATGGAGTGATGTCATAAAAACCATCTCAATAGGAGAAGGGGTAGTTAATGTTTAGAAGGAAGCAATTTTGAGGATTCTCAGCATGAATGGGCTTGTTTTCTCAACACCTTTGTCAAAATAATAAATCTTGCTTCCTCCATTCTTCATGGGGTGGTAATGCAAATAAACACCTTAAATGGTAGATGCGGTTGAGAGATGATGGGAGGCACTTTTGAGGTTTTTCAGTATTAATGGACTTTCTTCTAAATACTTTTGTAAAATAAAAATATAAATTATGCCCTCTTTATGCTTTAATTGATGGTATAACAAAAACCGCCCCATTGGGAGTGGGAGTGGAAAATGTTCAGCATGGGTAATTTTGAGGATATTGTTTTCTCAATAACAAAATCATACATGGGCAAGTGTTCAGCTAGCTGACTTCCACCCTGGGTTCGATTTCCAGCCGGGGTTGGTACATTTTATCTCATCCATATATGTGTCTGGAAGTGTGGATATGAGAGTGAATGTGCGTGCGAAAATAAGTTCAAAAACGACTAAAACCTAAGTATGCTTTGTTCAGAGTCTTGAGACAGTGAAAGATTGTATCTCTAGCTTCCACTCTCCCAAAAGATTCTGAACAAAGTAAACTTATCCTTCCTTAACTATGGCGGCGCCGTGGCCGAACGGTTAGCGCTCTCGCCTACCACCTAGGCGGCCCGGGTTCGATCCCAGGGACCCGCATGTGGTATTCGTGGTGGACGAAGCGGCGTCAGGGCGGGTTTTCTCCGGGTGCTCCGGTTTCCCCCGCCATCTCATTCCACTGGTGCTCCGTCTTCATTCCATGTATCATCAGTGTCATCGCCTGCAGTGCCGTAGTAGTAAAAGCGGGCGTTAAACACTACAAACAACTTCCTTAACTATAAGTTTAATGAGTAAAAACACCATAAAATGTTTCAGTCACAGCTTCCCATATGACCATAGCAGTTAAACGAAAAGAAAAACAACAAAATGACTACCTTTGTGGTCTAGTGGTTAGTACGCTGACCTTCGAATCCGGAGGTCACGGGCTAGACTTCCGGTTGAATGGTTAGGATTTTTCTTTATGCGGATTATTCCCCAACGTACTTTCTGTGTATGTGTGTGTGGGGGGGGGGGGTAGGTGAGTGGGGGGGGGTTGCTCATGGATGGATGTGTGGATGTGTGTGAATTCAATGTAATAAATAACCCAAAGTAATACCAACCGAAAGATTAACACCATTGCACAGTGAGTGAATATTGTTGCCAATGAGCGATTGTTCCTACGGTAAAAAGCCGCCGATATGACTTGAGTTATTAAAGGTGGCAAGGAATGGGGGAGATATTGCTCTATATTCTTTTAGAATTGGTGATGCGATCAACCGCCCCTAATGGGTGAAGGGTTTCAAAAATATTGTATTGGAACCAATTTGGAAGAATTTTTAGATAAGGTGATCAAATTAAAAGTATATTGTGACACCAATGCGGAAATGGTATCTTTACAACACGAGGAGAAGCTTAAAAATAGAGACAAGGCGTATGACTTAAGGGCACGTTGTAGTTCCTGAGGTCAAAATATAAATGTTTTTCTATTCACTATTGAAATTTTCGTTCTTTTTTGCATACATTGATATATAATGTATGGGTTTTTGTACATTTTATAGTTGTCTAAATTGCATTTAAATAACACGCTGCACCTGCCTCATCCTTTTCTAGTTTTTTTGTTGTTTCCATTTTCGCGCATTTTATAATTTTCTATATGTAGGTCCATAGGTACCATTTTGTCCAAAACCATTGCCACTAGAAAGCTCAAATTTTCTGAGTTGCTAAAACATTACATGAAAATTAAAATGAGCGGAGCAGTTTTGCCATATTTTCCATGAAAATTAGCAACTATAATGTTAGCAATTTTCAGTATAAAACTATAATTTTGTAAAACTAATCCACTTATGTCAGAAATACTGTTTTTTGGGTTAATCACAAGTCTGAGCTCATTAGAATAGAGGTCTTCAAATAAGTGCACCTAAGTGAACATCAACATACCAAAATAATGTTTTTCTGTTTATTAATTTATATGGATATCACATGCCTTGCTATGGACCTACAAACTCGATTTTCACATGCATTCTACTCCAAGTACTGTATAATGCGTAGTGCAAAAGTTATGATTATAACTGTGATGGCTTTGGTGATGTTCACATTACAATACTGACATATTTTTCATGTTTAGATCAGTGTGTTAACGACGATGTGCTCTTAACCTAACGCATCTTTATTGCATACGATTTCTTCAATTAAAGTGAACATAGAAATGCTAACACGAAAATAAAAGTAATCACTGTCAACTATTCAAAAGTGGTATCAAGGTCGACCGCGCCAACCTCTGACAACTGATCGATTAGTCACGCCTAGTCGTATTGACCGTCAATCAACAGTTAAAAGTTAGACTGCTGCTTACGCCGAAAGAATGATATTTAAATACTACATAAATTAAATCGTTAATAAATGTAAACAAACAAAGAGAAGTAAAGACAGCAAGATTTAAAGAATAACATTCAACTGTCAAATATGATTATATTGCTTGCCTGCAGTAATAAATACACATCAATAGTCGAAGGATTAAATAGTTTGTTAACATCTACGGTAAAAATGCAAGACGCACAGAATGCGGCATGATAGCATAAGCAGGAAGTGAATATAAACACTATCATAGAAAAAAGAACTGAGTGTCAACACTATTGTAATGGTTTTAGTTCATTTAAGTGTAAATAAACAATTACATGGAAAATTGGTGTTACCTGTAAACAGGCCCTGGCAAAGCTTAAAATCACACCGGGTACAATCCAAGGTGCGGAACTTTCTTGCACCGTGCTTTGTGACAACTCTGCTAAGCTCGGTTCAACGCGCGCGCTGCAGAGCGAAAAAGCGAAGAATCGAGGAAGTCTGTTAATAGACGGCTAACTTATCAGTGAAATAGATAGGTGCAATACAGCTACTTAGTAAGCGAAAAACCTACTCCAAAATAAGCAAAGAATGCCGAAAGTTAATTTAAATTAGAGTGAGAAATTTCTCTCTTTTCTTTTAATCGTGGCTATTTTAAATCGTGACCATACCTCATCTGCAGTACAATAATTACACGTGTGTTGAAAAATACTTAAACAGAGTACACATATTGTAAAACCATACAGGACGCTAGAGAGGAAGAACTAAAGTGGTTGGACAAGAACATTCTTTAACCAAAAATCCGATGTGTTGCACTCACATGACTTTCTCTACTCTTGTACTAGCCATTCTTACAAGCTCTTATTCCTATATCTTCTTCGTGTTAGTTAAGATAAACATTTGTACAAATTATCTTATTGCTTATTTCCTTGTAGGTGCAAGGGGAATATTAAAATATAGTAGGCTTTGAGCGGTAGTCAAATGTTTTAAAGCTTTGAGATTCCGTTCTCTTTGCACACTTAACATATAAAAAAATGAACAACGATGTTCCGTTTCACGAAAGAGTTTTCCGAAGCTCACATACATAACAAGGAATATCTCCGAAATGGTTCACCCTACAAGAAAATTTATTCAGACATAAATTGTGTATTTTAGCAAGATCTACATTTTTGTATAGTATGATTTGGTCTATCTCTAACGGCTTACCAGTTATGCAAAAGTCGTCCAGAGTAAATAGGACCCCAGGGGCTATAGTCAGAAAATTCAAGATATAAATTTCATTTGTCATTAAAATATCTCAAACATATGGCATTTTAATCAAAATCGTTAGAGCCATTTTAAGAAAATCAAAATGTTCGAAAAATGTTCCGTGTAAAGGGTAGTTTAAGGTGGGGCTATTTTCTTCAAAATCTTCGTGTCGCATCCTTGAATGACATTAAACTGAAATACCAACTTTGGTTTTTAACCGACTTTTCGTTTTTGAGTTATGCTGTCCACAGACACAAACACACACACAGACCTTTTTCTAAAAATGCTATTTTTTTGGATTCAGGGGGTCTCAAAACATATATTTCCGGTGAAATCTCGACATCCAATTTTTGGGTGGAATACAATACTTCTACTTACCAGTAGAGAAAGTAAAAATGAGATTTGAACCAGTGCTTTCTAGATCAGTAAACAAAAGACCAGATTTGGTATTAAGAACCAAATTAAGCAGTTTAATACTGCGCCCGCACATAAACATTAGACAAAGAGGAAGAAACAGCGCTGGAAGTGAGGAAGACGGCAGAGAGAGAGAGAGAGAGAGAGAGAGAGAGAGAGAGAGAGGCGTAAGGAAAGAGTGAGTGGAAGTTTGCACCGAGATTAACTGCGTAGTCACATTTTGCACCTTGCACCGTGCAATGTACCGGTGCATGCACCCTGAGAGGCCCTGCAGTGAAACATAAACTGCGTTCGTTAATATGGCCGGACAAGTGGACAAAGCGAAGCTAATAGGTGGTTTAGCATTAGTGAAAGCAACTGAAACAGTATATGTTATGCTGTGTCTGAGATTCCTAAGTAATTTTAAGAAACAATGTATGTCCATAAACCTACCAGTTTAGAGAAACTGCAATAATTCTGTGACTGTTACGTTCACAGAAGTTCGGTAAGATGAATTCATAACGTATGATCTTATTTCATTCTTTGGCTCAACATGGAATAATAGCAGCAATTAACAAACCCTGTGACAAAATACATGCCACTTGTATTAAACCAAGCGCCTCTCGGCAAACAATCGGCTTATGTCTCTGTGGGATGAACGATTCCTCATCCGCCCAGCAAGCGAGCGACCTACAGAAGCATAAAAAAGAGAAAAAAATCCTTTCAAGAGTGGCATTTCAAGTCACTCCATGTATGTATGCAATCAGCAAAGGAGCTTGGCAGACAAAGCGATGCTGATTCTGGCAACTATTGTTGTAGATAATGGAGGGTTCGTTTTCGCCATTTTCCCCCTCCAGCTAAAACCCTCCCTCTAAACAATAGTCCCCACTTATTCTCTCCTCGGAGAAATCGCAATCCCCGATGCTGTGGATTTCGCACAGAGTGGGAAATGTTCAATCAGCGCGTAATGACCTCAGGACTTAAAGCGTTGCTTTTGATTCATCCGAAAACCTCAGAAGGGTTGTAGCGGGATGCAAAGGCTTAGGGGTGAATCAACCACCGAACATTCCAAGTACACGGATAAAAAGTGCACCTCTTGTAAACAGATTTAGTGCTATACCTACTCACTCACACACATTCTCAGCTGCTCACTGTCTTAGTCAGTAAATCGGTTCATCGGCCAACTTCTTGTTTGGGTCTATTTTGAGGTGCAATGTAAACAAATGCACGTGGTTGATGGCATGATTATGATATACTTTCGTTTCTCAATATAAAAGTTCCCAAAACATTCTCAGTGTAACAGAAAGTCAAAAACCCTATTCCACCCTCATTAAATCTGGCAAATTCATAATACATTATCTCATATCCATTCAAACACGTCTGTGTGTGTGCGTGCGCGTGCGTGTGTTCTAAGCTCAGTGGTGTACCTACTTCTATAGGTACAACACGTTTCCTTATTAAGGAAAATAGAATAATTTTTCTTAATTATGTCATCCTTTAATTAAAATGTATGAACAATTATTTTAAAACGCTTGTTATTAAAAGCAATAGCACTTAGAGGTTGTTTTTATCGTCCTTAGTATTTAATTTAGCTATTCTCAAACAGCTAATGTATGCCAGAAAATGTCTTTTACGAAAAAGCTGTCCAAAGCAAACTCGTATATATTTACAAAGGAAGGAACCACATAGCCTGAGCACATAGAAGCAGCCATACTTAAGAAGATTAGCAATTTATAGAAAAAATATTTTAAAATGTGAGCTAAATTTACCTCTCTGCACTAAGTGCGTGCTAGTTATGACTTTTTTCTGGAAAATAATGCACAATGCACAGTACAAAAACAGCAGACGCAGTACTGCTATGAAAATATGTTTAAAAGAGAAGTATTTTGGCCATATTTATAATATTTACATCAAATTAAAAAAGAAGTTCCAAATAACAAGAGTACACTAAATACTAAAAATGTCATTTTGGAGCAATTTTCGCCATTCAGTCTCTTTCCATAACTTATATTTGTATTATTTAACTTATTTGCCTGTCTATAAAGTAGTCAAGATCAACTATACTGGTGAAAGATTTAAAAACATCTATTGATGTACAAATCGCTGTGTCCTAGAATTAACTACAGCCAATGGGAAGCAGAGTTGAACTAGTCGTTTGTTCAGTGCTGTACATATGTACATCTGCATTGCTCAGGAGCTTATGGATTATTGCCTTGCTAGGAATTGTGATGCCTGAAAACGCCTGATGGAAATCTGCCGGATATTTCTCATAAATAATATTGGAAACAGAAACATGCTTTTTTAGTTATATCAGTATAATAACATTCAATGTAGTTTTAATCTTAACGGTAGTGGAACTTCAATGCAGGTTCCAGAACTCAAATCACAAAACACACGCCCCGTTTGCTTTGAGTTTTCAAAGTTATCGATATACGTCATACAACGCACCACTGTGGTGTGGTGACAGCGTGTCCGCCTCACATTTAAGAGGTCCTGAGTTCGAATCTCAGTTAGAATAAGTAAGCTTCATACGATTTGTTTCCCCTTAACCTGAAAGATGAATGGAATGTCGGGTTCTATGGACCCTAAACTCATATGAGCATAATTTCACCCATTTAATTCGTCCTCCGATATGACCTAACCGGTTAAAGGTTAAGGGACACTGGAAGTGAAACTTTGGCTAAAATTGGTCAAAAAGTCGATAAGAATGTTGTTTTACATTAAGATGTTCCTGGAACACCTGTGCATCTGGATCAGCTAACATTTTTCATATCCCGCACTCCATGTGGTCATTGCAGCCCTTTCAAATAGTGTTCTTCCCTTAACGTACACAGCAAGTTCCTGTATAAAAGCCTGTTTTTCTCAAAACTACATGTCTGCATATTCCAAAAGATGGTCGCGCCTGAGGTTTGCTTCAAATTCAATGAACCAAAAGTACCTATTCATAAATAGCAGCTAAACAATTCTATTATTCAATATTGATGTTATCATTAACCTGAGTTCCAAAAACATTTTTGTATGAAAAAAATCAATAATTTTTAAGATTAAATTTGTTAGTTATTAAAAAAATATGTACAGCATAATCAGTTAACATATTTGAAATATCTCTTCATAAAATTGCTATCCATGTTTTAGAGTACCAGTTCTGTCAATATAAACCAATTTTGTAAAGTCAGTATGTAACTTATTCTTCCAGTTTTCTAGTCGGTTTTATAAACTTTTACTACATAGTGTACTTTGCTACCCACCAATGTAACTAGCTAATAAGTGAAACACCTTTCATGTGAATCCATCGTCAAAATGGATCAAAAGAAAAATGTGGATCTAAGTAACTAGGGGAAACAATAGGCTAAATCAATTAATAGACAAGACTATACCCAAACTGAGTGATGTAAATTCATGTCCAATAGAAGACATTAAATTAGTATTTAAACTATGGAGTGAATTATGTCTCGTATATTTGATAGGTATATCTATGATAACCTCTACCGGTTCTATAAAATTCAAACTTATAATAAAGGTTAAGTAATTTCAAATATGCTGTAATATACAAGCAAAGCTTCGAAGTGGAGACAGGGATTCGCCTAATATAAAGCTAGGGTTATTTAGAACCGTACCAATTAGTCGAGTGGTATAATCACCATCAGGATTATGAAGTGGCAGGATGGGTTTGAGTAACACATAGTATGTAGCTTAACTCCCCCTTCCCCTTTATTGCTTTGGACTAGGGATAGAAGTTTCAGCATAACGTTACACTCACATCACTTGCTCTACTCTTGTACAAACTACTCTACAAACACCTATTGCTCTATCTAGTTCTTGTTGATCGAGATAAACGTTGAGGATGACAGTCCGGGAGACAATAATAAGCCCCGCGTGAAAGCCAAGTTTGAAGAAGTCCTTTCCTCGCTGGAGAGGATCTCCGCAGCTGGGTTATCAATGGTCTTGTAGTCCGGTAGATCTGCCCTATAAATTGTCTATAACCTTGCCCTCGCTAGTCATTAGAGCTGAAACTGCACTATCTACAGGGTATGCGTGAGCGTTGTTGACGGAATGAGAACACACACAGTTACTTGTAATTAATTTAATTCTCGGTTCGATTTCACAATCACTATTTACCAGTTGTCGCCGTGTTAAAGCAAAGTTACTAGAACCTTTCCCTATCACAGTTAAAATATGTTAAGTCGCTGAAATCTGATACGGTGGAATAATTCACTTTCACAATTTTAAAAATATACTTCACCGCTTAATACACTGCTGAGAAATACTGTTCACTCTATACTGTTCGCGGTAATAACTGTTACGTCTTGGCGCGAATTAATGTTTGTGACTACTGCAGGCAATATGTGACTGTACCGAAGTTTCCAGAACAGAATACTAGGCCAAGCCATGCATGGTAACTAAAAAACCCGCGGACTTATCCTCGCCTCAGACTGAATTCTCAGAAAATCGCCAGCTAGCGAACCATTAGCGCTTGGATATTTCTTAGAAAACTGGCGCGCGCGCACACACACACACACACACACACACACACACACACACACACACACACACACACAGACACACATACACACACACACGCGCACGCACGCTCACACGCTCACACTCAGTGAGAGAGAGAGAAATTTTTCTAAAAATATTTTATTTGGATTCAGGGAATCTAAAAAACATGTATTTCCACAGAAATCTCGGTATTAATTTTTAGGTGGAATACAATACTTCCCCTACATACTATATCTATGGAGAAAGCAAAACTTATAAGAAAGTTGTGAATAAGTTACATCGATTAATATTTTATGCCAAGAAAGAATTAATGACCGCCTCCGTAGTGCAGTGGTACCGCGCCTGCCCCTGACGCGGAGGACCCGAGTTCGAACGCCGGTTCCGCCATGGGATGTCTTCCCCTGCTAGGGGGTCTCGTACGGGATGCACTCAGCCTCATTAGATCGATGAGTGGTCAATTCGGTAGCTATCCTGATAGAAGGGTAGTGTTCCTAAAAGGTCAAGTAGCGGCCATACGTTTGGGGGAGTCGGTAGTCTATTGAACACAAGGTATCTTTGCCAAAATCTGCCCTTCAAATCTATACCAACCTATTGCTTTATAGGCTTTCTGTACCTACATTCCTTAAATATTTACAACAATTGTTATGCCTGTTAGCCAATACACATAATACGTAGCTCTAGAATATATTTGACAAAATATTCACATAAGATGCATAGATTAAAAACTCCGGTGTCTGGCCCCGTAGCACAGTCGGTGAAGTGCCTGAATTTTATGCGAGGGGTTTCGGGTTCGATTCCCGGCAGGGAGTGGGAATTTTTCTCTAGTCAAAATTATTGCCTATTCTCTCCAGAGTTTGGAAGTATAAATGAAAGTGTGAATGTATTTGTGATCTAATGTACAGAAAATACGAGAGGCAATTTGTTTCAAAGGAAAGGCCCTGATATGACCATTGAAGTTAAAGGCGAGGTACAAATGCAACAGAAATGAAAAAAGAAAGAAAAGGCACAGGGGTGACTGATACCTTACACAAGGCCCGTGAATTCGAGCACAAACTTTTCAGGATCCTTCTGTACGAATATCTGAAGACAGAAGGTTTACTGAACGTATACGTGCTAAGAATTGGCCCATTATCCTATAATTGGATATAGGAATATACACTACTATTTTGCATCCTATCTCCATCCCAATCTTAATCCCATTCCATCCTCATCCCCAATCTCCATCGCACCCCATCCCATCTCAACCCATCCCCAATCCCCATCTCAACCCATCACCATCCCCAATCCCCCTCCCCATCCCATTCCATCCCATCCCCAATCATCAACCCATCCCATACTCATCCACATCCCATTCCATCCCCAATCATCAACCCATCCCATCCCCACCCCAGTCCCCATCCCATTCCAGTCCATTCCATCCCATCACCAATTCCCGTCCCATCCCATCCCCATCCCATCCCATCCCACCCCATCCCCATCCATATCCCATTTCATTCCATCCCATCTCATCCCATTCCATTCCGTACCATCCCCATCCCTAATCTCCGTTCCATTGTATCACCAATCCCCATACCACCCTATCCCACCCCACCCCCAATCCCCATCTCACCCCATCCCCAATTCCCATCCCGTCTCCAATCTCCATCCCATTCCCGTCCCATTTCGTCCCATCCTCAATCCCCTTCCCATCCCCAATTCCCATGCCATCCCATTCCAATCTTCATCCCACCCCCAATCCCCATCTCATCCCATCTCCAATTCCCATCCCATCCCATCTCCAATCTCCATCCCATTCCCATCCCATTTCGTCCCATCCTCAATCCCCTTCCCATCCCCAATTCCCATGCCAACCCATCCCCAATCCCCATCCCAACCCCAGCCCATTTCATCCACATTCCCGTCGCAACTCATCCCATTCCCATCCCTAATCCCCATCCCATTCACGTTCCAACCCATTCCAATCTTATCTCCATTTCCGTACCATCCCCTCCCATCTCCGTCCCCAATCCCCATCCCATCCCATCCCATCCCCATTCCCATCCTATCCCATCCCCATTCCCATCCCATCCCCATTCCCATCCCATCCCCATCCCATCCCATCCCATCCCATCCCCATTCCCATCCCATCCCCATCCCCATTCCCATCCTATGCCATCCCCTTTCCCATCCCATCCCCATTCCATCCCCATCCCATCCCCATCCCATCCCCATTCCCATCCTATCCCATCCCCATTCCCATCCCATCCCCATTCCCATCCCATCCTCATCCCAGCCCCATTCCCATCCTATCCCATCCCCATTCCCATCCCATCCCCATTCCCATCCTATCCCCATCCCATCCCCATTCCCATCCTATTCCATCCCCATTCCCATCCCATCCCCATTCCCATTCCCATCCCCATTCCCATCCCATCCCCATTCCCATCCCATCCCATCCCCATCCCATCCCCATCCCCATCCCGTCCCCATCCCATCCCCATTCCCATCCCATCCCCATTCCCATCCCATCCCCATCCCATCCCCATTCCCATCCTATCCCATCCCATCCCCATTCCCATCCCATCTCCATTCCATCCCCATTCCCATCCCATCCCCATCCCATCCCCATTCCCATCATATCCCATCCCCATTCCCATCCCATCCCATCCCCATCCCATCTCCATCCCCATCCCATCCCCATTCCCATCCTATCCCATCCTATTCCCCATTCCCATCCCATCCCATCCCCATTCCCATCCTATCCCATCCCCATTCCCATCCTATCCCATCCCCATTCCCATCCCATCCCCATCCCATCCCCATTCCCATCCTATCCCATCCCCATTCCCATCCCATCCCATCCCATCCCCATTCCCATCCCATCCCATCCCATCCCATCCCATCCCATCCCCATCCCCATCCCATCCCCATTCCCATCCCATCCCCATCCCATCCCATCCCATCCCATCCCATCCCATCCCATCCCCATTCCCATCCCATCCCATCCCATCCCATCCCATCCCCATTCCCATCCCATCCCATTCCCATCCCATCCCATCCCATCCCCATCCCATCCCCATCCCCATTCCCATCCTATCCCATCCCCATTCCCATCCCATCCCATTCCATCCCCATTCCCACCCCATCCCCATTCCCATCCCATCCCATCCCATCCCATTTTCACCCTCCAATCCCCTGTTATGGACCGGAATGTGGAGCGTGAGTAGCTCCGGGTTTTTATATCTCTATGTCATACGTAATCTGTTTTCTGCCTTCACATGCTGTTCGTACTGTTGTCCATGAAGGAATAAAATGAACAAGCTAATGAAGAGGATCATATGCTCGAGTTTCATTATATAGCTGTCAATATTATATTGATAACGCAATATTTTGGTGCCGAAACTCCGGGAATCCAGAGAATCTACAGAAGATTTCATACTAAAGGTACGGAAGATAACAGCTTACACGAGAAGGAAACTTGTGCACATTACTTCGTGAAAGTATAGTAACTGAAACTCGCAAATACTTGATTATTTTAAGAACTTGTGAAGCATGTATTTAAAGAAAGCCGTGATTTGGTTTAGGACGTCTGTCTCTTCTTTCTTTTTGTGGAATAAAACATCGCAAATTAGTTTTTGTAGGTTTTCGAGAACGTTTTTTTATAAATATTAAATTTACACATTAATTAAACACACACATTTACACTCTCATTCATACTTATATTCTCTAGAGAGGAAGAGAAGTAGCCCTGTCTAAAGAAAAACACCCATCCTCCAACCGGGAATCGAACAGCATTTGCAAGCTCGCATGCTAACCACCAAATCACAGAGCCAATCTTAACGTTTGTTTATCCATATCCTCATCCTTTAACCAACCTCTTTCCTCCCTCTAACTTTAGGCCTAGATTTCTCTTTCCTTCCGTAATATGCCACGCTAATGTCCTATAAATAGTACATATTTTCAACATTCATTTACCAGCAATTCCATATATCTCTTGCATAATTAAGCATGGTCTAACTACACTTTGTTCCCCCACTCATATAACGAAACCAATATTTTAGCAACTTTTCAAACATTCATTTTCCTTTACTTCCTGTTTTGCCCACTCCAACAATGACACATATTTTAATACGTAAACCCCAAGTAACCTGCATAACAGTTCCTTATTTATATTGATATGGTTGGTTATTACTTTTTTGTTCTTATTTTTGTGACTTTGTTGTTGCAGCTGTTAATATCAATAATGTTACTTTAAAAATTATTTCTTTAAACAACTTCTCTTCAGGCGAAAATATGGAAGCATCCATTCCATCCTCTTCTAAATACCTTATCTGTTTTCGTTTATAATTATCCCAGGAATTCTAAGACTTCTTTCTAAGCAAACAATAGATCCATTTTCAGCAGTTGAGTGCGCTTCAAAAATATGCTACCTTTCAGATTACTTGCTTAGCTGAAAGTGTGATGCTTCAGCATTAATATGAAAGGAACAGCAGATTGTAGAACTACGGATCTTTCCAAGGAACAGTAAACGGAACTGTTTTGGAAAGAACCTAGGTTACAACATAGGCAATACTCGCAGTCTTCTAACATTGGAACTTGGAAGAAGGAACGTTTTGCTTGTCATGCATGGAACAGCATGACTAACAGCTTTCTATCGCTTACCTACTGCTTACCCTCCCCGTATTGAGGACTTACAAGCCTGTGGCTAGGGTCAGATGCCTGTTGGGGAGCAATGGACCGCACAGAGTGAAGAACCTGGAGGCGGGGGTCAGCCCAGCTTCAGGTATGAGAGTGAGGAAGAAGATAATATGAAATGCAAGCGAAATGGAGGAATGAAAGGTGATGATGGAGCAGATGGTGGAACGAGTGGCTCGGAAACCGGAGAACAAACCCGCCCTGACTTCGCTTAGTCCACCATGAATACCACATGCGGGTTCCTGGGATCGAACCCGGGTCACCTAGGTGATAAGTGAACGCTGGCCAACAACTTAGTCCAGTAAAACAGTTCTAGTTAAATTACCGTTAGCCAAGCCTCGGAATGGACGTATTATTGATAAATGGAAATAGGTAAAGAAAATGGAGATTGATTTTGGCACATGGAATATAAAAACACGTCAAAGATGGAGCATTAAGTAATTTGATTCAACAAATCCAACAATATAAAATGGATATAGCAGCATTATAAGAAATACGTTGGTATGGGAAACATATTTCACATGGAGAAGAAAGGCCATGGATAGGGATGAATGGAGTCTTAAGCACACAGTGGGCTGTGACGCGAAGAAGAAGAAGAAGAAGAAGAAGAAGAAGAAGAAGAAGAAGAAGAAGAAGAAGAAGAAGAAGAAGAATCATAACTCATAAGAATCCAAACCTGAAGGTTGTGTGTTTGTGTATGTGTATAAATAGCATAACTCAACCTCAAGGTCGGTTAAATACCGAACTTGGCATTTAAGTTCTGTGTCTTACAAGGATGCTGTACAAAGATTATTATCAAGAAACACCGCGTCCTGGAGCAATCTTTGCACGGAAAAACACGTTATTTTGGTTTTCTCAAAAATAGCCCTAACGATTTCCATTAAAATACCATAGGTATGTTTAAGGTATTTGGATGACATGGAATGTGTATCTGGGAAGGCCTCTTCATTCTGAATGACCTTTGTATATTAGGTAAACGGTAAGATATAGAAAACATCTTAATTGATCTCGTTGAAAACGCAATTGATGTAAAATAATTCGTTTTATGGAGATAATCATTTCAGAGATATTCGCTACTGGTTTTAATTTTCAAAAAGACTTATCAACAAGGAAGCCTGTATTCCATTTCTTTTCTTTGCTCGTGGTCATTCAAAAATCAAGTCTATCACTTTGCCTAGTATATCCAACAAGTGTGTAAAGGTGAGCTGAAAATTTGCCTCAATTAACAAGAAATAGAACAATAAGCTTTTGTATGAACAGCTTGTGAAAGAGTGAGTAGAGAAAGACATTTTAATGCAACATATCAGATTTTTATTAGAGTATTGTCTGAGTGATATCTCATTAGTCCATGTATTTCTATATCTTGCGGTACTGCATATTTAAAAAAAGTGATAGAACTGCAGTTAAACGTTTCTTTATTGCAATCACTTTTATAGGCGCTCTAAGTACAATGCAGTGCGGTAGTTTTCTTAACTATTTATATCAATATTCTGCCCATTTGGTACAAAATATTACACATATTTCTCAATTTCTTCCAGCGTTCGAGGTTTACATAGATTAGGTAGTGATAATGCAGGTTTTTCGAGTTCCTCTTTCATATTTTTCCGTGCAGGCGATTATCTGTTTTGTTGCCAATGAACGTAATGTCCGTATCGTATAAGATGGGATTACTTGAATAAAATTAAGAAATGAAAAAAAAAAAAAAAAAAAAAAAGAAAAGAAAAAAAAAGAAAAAGAAAAAGAAAAGAAAAGAAAAGAAAAGAAAAGAAAAGAAACCACACACCGACGACGCCTAGTATGTTGTGCGGGATGGGAAACTGATCAGCTTTCAAATAGGAACCCCTGTCCGGAAATGCACGGTTTGGGCGCTGGAGAGCGTCGAAGTTTCAGAGCGAAAGGTTGTGACAGTTCGCTTTGGTGTCTTAATACGGAATATATGCAACCCTTTAGTCATCTGTGTACTGAGATGAACGACCTGAGCTTAATAATATTCCTGCATATGCACTAAATTCCTCCACAGAGTCCTTGCTGCGCGTCCTAATGCGCTGCTTGTGTACGAGTAGTTTCCGGTACAGTAATGTTTATCAACAGCAGTGCGACATGTGCCATTATACAGTTGCGGAAATGGCCGACAGGAGCTTCAGCACACTTTGATGTAAATGTGCGAAATCATCTCTAGTTGCATTTCAAAATCGATGCATTGGTAGAGGTGGACCAGTTCCATGGTCAACAGGTCGCCAGATCTGACACCTCTCGACTGTTTTCTGTGGAGTTTTATGAAAAGTATAGTGTATGGCATTTCTATAACGTCAGCGGAGGACCTTATGGCTCGAGTCCACTGAGCGATTGAGAATCTTCAAAGACAATCGCACGTATTGGGTCACGTGCATGAGGCTCACCGCCGCCGATGTAGGCTCTGCAATGACGTGGAAGGTACACAGTTCGAAGCCCATTTGTAATATAGGCGGCTGGATGTTGGGTGAAATGTGAACGTACACCCATCTCAAACTTCGACGCACTCCAGCGTCCAAACCGTGCATTTCCGGACAGGGGTTCCTATTTGAAAACCAATCAGCTTGCCATCTCACACAACATAGTAAGCGTTGTCGGTGTTTTTAGGACGACCCTAAGAAAAGCTACCTATTTTCCATATAAATGTTGTGGATGAAGATTTAATTAGGAATTTAAGTTTTGAGGCCATTTGAAGGTAAACTTTTTTCAAAATTTCCCAAGGAACACCATGGCTTATATATATATTCAGTCATGTGACTTGACGGACTAGATACGTAGGATAGACAGGATAGGCAATGGAGGGCACACCTTGCACCTCACCCCGCAAGGGACCCTTTGTGCATACACCCCGGAGGAATGTGTGAGATGAAGGAACTGCAGAAGACGTAGGTATGGGCTGCAGGAGCGGTCACTGCAGAGTACCCGAGAGTTATAGGCTTGAACACCCACCTGAAGGGATGTCGGTGGCGATGCACCTAAGCCACTGGAGGTGGCTCCAATAGAAACCAAAGAAAGATCTACCCAGCAGTAGAGGGTCGAACGGCCATCCTCTGACGAAGCCGAGAAGTTCCAAGTCACAAGCCTCTGCACCATCTGCCCGCCATCGACCGACAGGCAGCCCCGGAGTCAAGCTGTAACGTGTAAGAGGGAGAGGGAATGGGAAAGAGGGAGTCCACGGTAGAAGAACCATTCCAACATTCGCTTTGTAGGCCAGAGAAAGCGGCGGAAAAACCTATGGAAAGTGGTCGTCCACGAGGAATCGAACCCGGGACTTGCCGAATGCTTTACCGTGGGTCCACCTCTCTCGGTATACTTATGGCGGTGGATGTGCAAACTGTCGCCCAGTGCAAGACTACTGGTATAGTCTATTTCTAGTCTCACTGAGGGTTTCTTTGTCTTTCGGTGTAACAGCTTCAAATGTACGCAATACATTCTTTGTACCACGCAAATATTAATCTGTATTAGCTTTACAATATATACATTTTGATACCCGATATAAAATAATAGTCCTTAAGGATCCAGCATGATCTTGCATTTGTGTTTAAAGTAACAGCGAAATAATTCACAACCTGTGATCCTACTAATGAACTCGAGCAAAGAAAAGTGAACTAATTTTGCTATTACTTCTTTATTTTTGGCAAAACGTTCTTCTAACCCAATAGTCACATTAGATCAGGGCCAGGCAACTGGTACTCACTGAGCACAGCCTGCTCACGGCCTTGCACTGATAACTGTATGTTTGGCGAATCGCCCAGGCCTGTATTATATGAGAGTATGCATGTCAACATTTCAGTATTATTTCTCTGGCACTTACGACCAGGTTGCATTGAAATGTTTGTAGCTGTCGGTTTCCACGTTGTATTGATCTGTACTGTGCGCACAGTCTCTTTCCATTCCTCCCTCCCTCCTTCCCTCCCACCCTCCCTCTCTCCCTTTCTCTCACGTACTCGCGCGCGCGCGTGTACACACACACACACACACACACACACACACACACACACACACACACACACACACACACGCACACACACACACCCGTGCGTACGTTTATATTCAACCAGTAACGCAAGGAAACATTTCACCCTTAATTACATGGCCTCCTGTAAATCATTTCAGCAGAAACGACCATCACGTGTTTAACGTGGCGACATAAATGCAACCAAGCGCTGGTAAATGCAACCAATAGAATTTAATTAGTGTGTAACGTAAGAAACAATTTATTCTTCCATAGAAAAATAAGCTTAATAATGCCTCGTCTGAACAACAGCACTCATTATTTGATTTTGTATATATTTTCAATACATTCTTAAGAGACATTTACAAATCGTTGCAGGTATATCCGATTCTTCACGATTAAGTTCATTATCAAGGTTTCTTTCTCTATCGCGTAGACACCTGAGGCAAAGAAGAATTTTGTTACAGCTAAAAGTTTATATACCTACATTTCAAGGAAATGTGAACATTTTGACGATTCTAAGAAAAGCTAAAGAAAAGCTGCCTATTTTCCATATAAATGTTGTGGATGAAGATTTAATTAGGAATTTAAGTTTTGAGGCCATTTGAAGGTAAACTTTTTTCGAAATTTCCCATGGAACACCATGGCTCAAAGACAAAATGGAGCCAAATAACAAATTTCATACATGAATTTATACCATTTAAGCAAGCCAGGTGAAGGTTTACAAGAAAACTCCCCACTTTACACTGGCCTATAGGTATAAATAAATTGTTGTTTTCCGAAACTAACTTCTTAGTGATTTTATTAAAATATCCCATGTTTACGATATTAATATGACAAATTAAATATGTATCTTGAATTTTTTAAATTGTCTATGAAGATCTCTTCATTCTCATTGAATTATGTATTTTTATATAATTCGGAAACTATAAAAATAGACAAAATAATTCACTTGAGAAAAAATGTTAAAATGCACAACCTTCCTTAAGTAAGCTTTTAGTGTAGGTACTCTGGTTCTCTGGATTTAGGTGGGTGAAGAAGAAGGGTGTTATTGATATTGCTAATCCGTCAATAAGGTCATGAAATGATGACCGTCGATGTCTGGTGGATCTGTATGATGTCCTACGAAAGATTCAATACAACACTTGTTGTATTGACGGAATGACAACGTATATTTATTCATTCATTTTCTTTTTCCCTTCTATTTATTTTATGTCGCTTCAATTACGTGGACATATGGCTACAACTATGTTAAGGAGATACCTCGTGGCTCGGTATGCAGCGGATAACTGTTAACCTTTAAGACCTCATCCCTGTACCACACCATCTTGCTTGGTCACGTAGCCACAGAGGCCATACCACTAGGCAACTGTACCTCTGTTTTTATATAAGACAGGTAGATGGCAGTTTCAACACAAGTCCACAGAGCAACTGTAAGCTCTGCTTCGGCACGTACCAAGCAGATTGCATTAGGCTCTACCTGCTTTCATTATCTGTGGATAGATGGCAGTGAACGCTATTGCCATCTATTTTCATTTTTACTATTATTTTAGACTTATGGTCATGGTATTTATATGGCAACTGAGGGAAACAAGGCAAAAACCCTAGTCAGATTGGCCGGCTCACGAAATTTGGACCCAATTACTACCTGAGCCATCCCGCTCGGTGTAATGTGTACTTTTATTAAGTTCCCTTTAACATGTTCATTCCCCTCCAGGTAGGTTTATATTGCGAATGATTCTGTTACGTTAACTACAAAAAACCGCTTATTTCTTTCATTAGTTCCCATTTCCCATTTGCTATTCAGCTGGACGTTCGGAGTTCGGTTAAAGTACTGTAGATATGTTACACTGTTACACTTTTTATCAATTTCTTGTGACTTTCAAAATAAAGATTTTAGAAGGCGTAGCCGTGTTGAATTTTTTTGTGTTATCCTGAACGATAAGAATAAACGTCGCGGAAGACTTGGAAGTTTATTCACACGTCCGACATCCTAATGGAGAATTTGTGGCTGTGCTGAAAACCCTCGCTCGTCACTGAATTCCAGAACATTGTTTCTTCAAAATATTTGGGTCCTTCATCTATATTCTGTCCTACTTAAATCGTTGACACGATGTTAACTTTTTCCAGCTCGCAGATTCAACCTTCCTACTGCTGGTGGTGACTTGGGCAGCTTCTGTGACAATATAGAACGTACAGAACGTACTAATTGGCACATCGACGAGGCTTATTGACCTTGTTAGTCGAGCGCTGTGATCGCTTCTTATCTTGTTTATTAGAAGAGCGAAATAATAGTAACTTGGAGTATAGTCAGTGATAAAACACAAATAGATGATTTCTCGCGCCTGCTGATATGAGACGTTGCTATCCTGAAGATATGATTGCATCTGAACAGAGTGTACACACACTGTCTCCCCGTGTTTGTGTGATAAGCTCACGTAAACAGTTGGGCAGTTTCAAACTTTTCCGATACGCCTCATGGCTTTGCCAAGGCGTATGTCACAAGACTTGTGATAAATAGATGTGTACCATACGATCATATTTAGTTTATAAATCCATGTCCAGGAACTCTTTGTTTGCGCACAAGAGCCTCCGAAGCGAGAAGGGGAATGACTATAGATAAACAAACCACACGTAGATTCCGCGACAAGCAGTAAACATCTCGTTCACTAGTTAACAGTTGTTTACCAAAGATATTGCATCTCTTCTTAATGCATAACAGTTCTTCACTATATCTACAGTCAACTGTAGTGTTTACGGTATTATTCTGTTTAGTAGTTTACAGTAGCCATCTGTGAGGCTATCGTCAAGTGGAAATGAATAATGACGGCCTTGTACACAAATGCAGAGTTAACGAATATGCTTCTTATCTACGGGGAAGTACAAAGGAATGCAAGAATGGATTGTCAGTTCTATCAACGACGTCATCCCAACAGAAATCACAAGCCCAATCCATGTTTCCAGGATTGGAGAACATTTTGAGTGAAACAGGCACTTAACAAGCCTCTTTTATCCAAGATCTGTTTAACATACTCATAACCAATGCGCAGTTCAAAGTTAACACTAATTCCCACCAGAAGTGCACATGGGCCATTTTCTCCTAACCAGCAGCCACTGAGAATCACCAGCTGCCTACTGTCCATCTATCCATCATACCAACCCAATACAAAATCGTCATCCTAAACCACAGTTCTATCCATATCCTGAAGAGGGAGGGCGCACAGCAAAAACACTCGGGCTGAACCTCAGTTTTGCCATACAGATTAATTAATGACTTATTTTTTGTTTAACGACGCTGTCAATTGTTAGAATCACACCAGCGTCGCCAGTGTGCCGGAATTTCGTGCCGCAGTTCTTTTACATGCCAGTAAATCTTCTGACATGGAGCTGCCGTTTTTAAGCACACTTAAAAACCATCGGTCTGGACCGGATTTGAACCCAGGACCTTGGGATCTGTAGGCCAGAGTCTAACCAACTGAGCCACCCAGACCGACCCTGCCATACAGAGTCTATTTAGTGCACGACACTAAATAGTATACACCCATCTAACGGCATGTGCGCCTTAGTCCAGTTTTGCGCTTAGTAAAACGTATTGCCTGACGTTCTTAGAGAGAGGAATGCGCAAAGCTCAGAGCAACAGTGGTTTAAGGGACAGAACGTACTCCTCGGTAAAGTACACCTCAAAAACATACGGCTCGTTTACTGAGAGCGAATTCCGGTTTCTAGCCGATTTTACAAACGTTTTATTAGAGTATACATAGCAACGTAATTCAGTAAACGCTTATGATAAAGTGGGCCTATGATATGAGTACACTAACAACACCAAATAAAAAGAAAATGGCGAGCACTTGTACTTAGAGCAGGGATTGGCTGCGAAAAATTAGGCAAAAATTAAGGACGCGGCTCATCCACCACGGACACGTACAGTCAAAATGCACATAATATTAAATAATAGTTTATTTAAATTTTTAAGTAAACTACATCTCGTACATCTCAAATAACAGGCTTTTACCATCTAAGTATTAACATTAAAACGTCCAGCAAAGGATTAAAACTGTCTCAAAAGGCTACATCAAGCTTGAAAACTCGCGAAGTGGCAATGACATAACGGCTGGCACACAAGTCGTACTATTGAACTCTAAACGCGCTTTCAGTCCAGTCTCGAAATAGCTGAAGAGAATAGTGATTGTAGCTTATGCGCTAACCCTCAGGAACAGGGGTCCGCGTCTCGGCATTGTGCAATTTCTTTTATGCTCATCAAAACTTGGAAGCCGAATTCACAATAATATAATTACAAAGTCCCTAAGCGTTTAGGACTCAGGGAACTGAAATCGTTCTTGGTTGTCTGCATTTTGTAGTAGGACAGGTATAATGAGTTCTGCCCCATTGGACAGGGATGGTGTAGTGTGTTATTATGAATGCCAACTCTATTCTCCAAGCGAAAGCTGTTGTATGATATTTTGTGCCATTCCTTCACCACGTATTCGACAGACGAGTACATTGATATGATTTTGATCTATGGGGAAACAAGAGCCCATGCACAAGCAGCTCAGGATCTATACCGGGAGAGATATTCTAATAGACAACAACAAAATCACAAAATGGAAATATAACAAATACCAATTAAAATAATAACAGCTTTTAATATAATAATTGTTCAGCCAATGTTATTTGTGAATATTACACGATAAAAAAATCAGTAAATGCAGGGTAGTTGAACCACATCTACACCAGGCTGATTACTTACGAATCGGGCGCTCGTTCCAACTGAGCTATCTAGCAACGTGAGAGGCAAACATTCCATTTAACATGTATGGTAGTATCCTCTCGTCCCAATGAACATTTGCAGAGGTACAAATGTCAACTGTCCAACTACAAGTATATTAAAAGGCGGTGCTCTAGCATCTACAGCAGTTCCTAATAATTTCATTGAGTGTGTAACTAGACACATCCATGTTAAATACTTAGGTAGAACCTAGCATTGGGGTCGATGTTTTCATGTTAGAGTATAAAATGTGGACTGGAGAATAAGGGGCAGCTGACTCACCTGGTAGCTGTGATGGTGTTAGAAACTTTCAGAGAAGATTCAGGAGGACAAATGCATAATCTTATATAAGCAACACTGGTCCGGAAACGTCTCCTTCACACGATTATAGGCGAGTTGTTTTGGGATACCAGTGAACATGAAGTTATGAGAATCTAGGAATATCTGTATTTTATTTCTCTGTATTTACATTTACACATGTCATAATACTACAAGAGGTGTTCAAAATCGCGTCCTTCAGCAGTGATGCAAACACTATAACGTCGTACATGGCGAGCAACCCTAGAGTCTCTCTGACAATGTCACAGGCGGAGAGAATTCGTGCTAGTAGATTCTGTTCGGCTTCTACTGGTGTCACGTACACAAGACTTTTCACATGACCCCACAAGAAAAACATCAAGAGGAGCCAGATAAGGCGAACGGGCTGACCATGTAGCTGGACCTCCTCTTCCTATCCGTCTTTCAGGGAACGTCTGATTAAGTTGTTCTCGAGCATGATGTGAAAAATGAGCTGGGGCTCCATCATGTTGAAACCACATACGTCGACGTACTGCAAGTGGGATATGTTCCAACAACCTGGTAAGTGTGTCTCTCAAAAACACAGTGTACACTGCTCCAGTTAATTGGTGTGGAAGAAGAAATGGGTCTATTACATCATCATTGAGTATACCCACCCATACATTCACTGCAAAACGGTTTTGATGGCCCCTTACAACTGTAGCGCGCCGATTCCCATCGGCCCAAACGTAACCATTTCTACTATATAGCATGTCGTCTTTGGTGAAACACGCTTCATCAGTGAAAAGTACACACAGGGAAGTGATGATCGACCACACAATGCTGGAGTAGCCATTGGCTGCGAAGTCAGCAGGACACAGAGCATGTAGTCTGTGTGGGTGGTAGGAGTGCAGTTGTTCCCGAAGTACATTCCAAACAGTACTTTGCGTGACTTCCATTTCACGTGCAACTATTCGAGTACTTATTGAAGGCTCCTCAGCCACACGACGAAGCACTTCCTCTTCCAAGATGGGAGTCCGTACAGTTCGCCTTCCTCCTCGGTCGAGATACTGTGGTTGGACCTGCCCAGTTTCCCTTAACCGCTGAAAAAATCTCGGGAACATGGTATGTCGCGGATGTCTCCGATGTGGATATTTGTCCTGATAAACCTTTCTGCTTCCATACTGTTTCCATTAGCTTGCCCGTACACGAACACCATATCTGCATATTGTGCAACTGTGTACTCCATTTCACCGCGGTTGATTGATACACTTCCTCATGTAAACACCGACCGGACTCTGACTTGCACCTGGGTAATGCTGCAGGACAGCATGTCAGACAGTACACTTCACGCCATCTGTATTGAACTTCAGTTGCCGTACGTATGTATAAAATGCCATTTGCATTGCCGTCATGGCGTTGTGATTCTAAACCACTCGTGATTCTCCTAGATGGCGGTCCGGTTATCTATCCTTATTACCTGCCTATGAAAACAACTTTCGCCTATAACATGTGAAGGAGACATTTCCGGACCGAGGATCCTTATATCAGATTATTGCATTTGTTCTCTTTAATCTTCCCTGAAAGTTTCTAACACCATCACGAAATCACCCGATATATACCAGTCAGCTGCCCCTTATTCTCGAGTTTTATGCAATCCGCATTTTATGGTCCAACATGAAAACATCGACCCCATTACTAGGTTCTACCCGCGTATTTAACATGGATGTTAAACACTCGATGAAATTAGTGCTAATATAGATGTTATCACGTCGCCTTTTAATATATTCGTAATTAGACAGCTGATGTTTGCACTTCTGCAAATGTTCACTGGAACCAGCGAATATTACATCTTAAACGGATTGTTTATCTCACAGGTTACTAGGTAGTTTAGTTGGAACGGGCGCAAGACTCTGAAGTAATCTGTCTACTGTGAAGGTGGTTCGAATCACCTGCATGTACTAATTTTTTTCCCGTGCAATCCTCACAATTTACAAATTATTATTCTGAAAACGGTTATTATATTCATTTTTATTGCTTTATTTATGTTTTATGGCATTGCTTGATGTTTCTTTATTGGTGAACTACAATTAGGTAGTTGTTTAAACATACCTATAGGAAGGTGCAATTGAAATAAGGATCACGTATACACAGGGTTGAACAGATCTACAAGCCACTGTAATACGCTGACGAAGGCTTTCTGGATTGTCCAGCTCCTGTGCACAAATGCGTTCTTTTAAATAGCCCCAGAGAAAGAAGTCAAGGGGTGTCAAATCAGGTGATCTGGCAGGCCAGGGGACTGGTCCTTGTCTTCCTATCCAATGACCAGGATGTGCAGCATTCAAATGCCTGCAGACGATCCTCGACCGATTAAGAGGAGTGCCATCGTGTTGAAACCACATCATCATTCGCTCCTGCAGTGGTACATTCCCTAATGATAAGGGGTGAGCTACAGAGGCATTCCAGGTAGCGTGCTCCTGTTAGATTCCCCTCGAAGAATAATGGTTCAACAAGGTGGTCTCCCAAGATTCCACAACAGACATTTACACCCCACTGCTCTTGGAATGCTACCTCCCTTACCCTCTAAGGATTATCACCACTCCAATAGCGCATATTGTGACGATTTTCAGTTCCATTGTTGTGGAATTTGATTCGTCAGAAAACAATATCCTGGATGCGAATCCCACATCACTTGCTGCTCACTCCAGCAACCATTCACAAAAGATCACTCGAGCTTCCAAATCTCTCCCGTGAAGTGCTTGGTGATGGTGCAAACCATAAGAATGGAACTTATTAGTGTTCAATATTCGCTCTACAGAAGACTGGCTGATGTTCACCTCCTGAGCAACTGCCCGCGTACTAGTATGCGGAGTGTTCTGGGTGGCATTCAAAACTGCTTCTGCATTAACACCCGATGTTGCTGGTGCGTGTCTATGAGGAGGCATTCTTGCAAGTGACGTTGTTACACGCAAACGCCTTTCAACATTCCGGAAGGTGTTTGCTGTTGGTTGTCGTCTATTCGGATATCTCTCCCGAGATATTTTCTCCGGTGTATTTGTTCTTACTTCTCCGTAGATCAAAAGCATATCTACGTACTCGTCTGTCGAATACATAATGAAAGACTGGCACAAAATATCGTGCGACAGTATACGTGTGGGGAACGCAGGGGTCGGCATTCACAACACAATACAGTCCAATGGCGCAGAAGTCATTACACCTGTTCAATTACAAAATGCAGACAACCAAAAATGATTTAAATTATGTCCTAAACGCTCAGGGACTTCATAATTAGATTGTTGTGAATTCGGTTTCCAAGTTTTGATGAACATAGAAAAAAATATATATATATTTACAATACTTAGACTCCAACCTATGTCATTGGGGCTAAGCGCAGAGGACCCGTCACAATACTATTCAGCTATTTCGACGCTTGACTGAAAGCACGTACCGCGTGCAATAGTAGGACTTGTATGCCTGGCGCTATGTCATTGCCACCTCGCGAGTTTTCGGGCTCGATTTCGCCTTTTAAGACAGTTTTAATCATTTGCTGGGCGTTTTAATAGTATTAGTTAAATGGCAAAAGCTGTTTTGCATATTAATTGAGATGCATGAGGCGTAGTTCACGCAAACATGTAAATAAACTGTTGTTTAATAATATGTCCGTTTTGACTGTACGGGTCCATGATGGATGAGGCGTGTCTCTAAATGTTTCGTAATTTTCGGCAGCCAATCCCTGCTCTAAGTACAAGAATCCACCTTTTTCTTTTTAGCTGACGTTGTTAGTGTACCCATAGGATAGGTCCATTTTTTTCCGAGGCGTTTACTGAATTACGTTGCTATGTATACTCTAATAAAAGGTTTGTAAAATCGGCTGGAAACCGGAATTCGCTCTCAGTAAACGAGTCGTATGTTTTTGAGGTGTACTTTAGCGAGGAGTATGTTCTGTCCCTTAAACCGCTGTTGCTCTCAATTTTGCGCATTCCTCTCTTTAAGAACGCCAAGCAATACATTTTGGTAAGTGCAAAACTGGACTAAGGCGCACCTGCCGTTTGATGGGTGGCCTACCTTCCAAAAAAATAAGGCGCGGCTGACTCACCTGGTATATATATATAGTTGTATACAAATGTGTGGAAAACTGTATGGATTTGATAGAAGACTTAAAAACAAGCAAAAAAGGTACCCATAAACACACGGTAAAATTTCCTTAGTTTCTGAATAATAGTCTTCTTTTGTGGTGTGCATTATATCTGTGAGGATAAGGTTTAGCTAATTAATTTAATTTACAACTAAGGCGTGCAATGTCCATTTTTACAGTATCCATTTGTTTGGGAATCGCTGATTTAAAATTCCTCTAGCAACAAATACAAAATGAGATGCTACCCCATCATGCATGAACCACGTGCACTGAATTAAGTTCAATGGAACTTCTTGCAACAAAAATTTAAATGATTTGTTAAAAATTCGCAATTGAATACTGCTGTCAATATTAACGTAAACTGAAAGGTTCGATTAATCGTTTTACCAATTATTCCAGTCCAAACAATAATGCTGAACAGGTGTTATTGTCTTGTTTTCAAAATTTCTTTGAGATTTTCTTCAGACTGTAACAGTCCCTCCCTCCCTTCCTCCCTCTCTCCCTTCGTTTATCCCTCCCTTCCTCACTCCCTCCCTCCCTTCCTCTCACTCTCACTCGGTAATTGGCTGTGGATTATGTTTCACAAACATGAATTTTAGTACGTTAATTAAAATATGGTTTTTCTCCTATTTTGTGGCGGTATTAATTGATCATGGCAATTCCTTTGTTGGTATTAATCTAGATGTAAAACTGGTCATAGTAATTTTTTGGTTCATCTATATGGTTATAACCACAAAGTGTGTGGGAATGCAGAAGTTAATTAGGGTTCATCCCTTGGGCATAACACAGCCCCTTGAAATAAAACAGATACACATAAGCCAACTGCAGGGGTATCGCGTGTGTTTTTGAAAACTTTGTGTGTGAATGGCGGGTAGAAAGGAAGTCCCTTAAACAATAAATTCATAATGCGACAATAATCATTATCATAATGAACAGTTCTCATATTAATTGTCTGTCTATCTTGTTACGGGATTCCGGCATGTCAGTCGATGGCTTGTTGTGCGTCAAACCCCGGGAGGAAGGATGAATAAGAGTATCCTACAGGCGGCCAGAGTACATCACATGCAGAGCTACTACGGTGGGTTCCTAACAGATACGGGCAGTCCTTCAGCCCGACTGAGTTCCAGGCCGCCCCGTAAGGCGCGCCACTATCCAGGTCCGACTGGGTAGACAGTCCTCTTGGCGGCGAAACTGTGTTTCCAGACGGCAGTCTCCATCGCAGCGCATCCTACCAGGTTGACGCTTTTAACCTGGCAAGACCGGATAGAGAGAATGAAACTAATGAAATGAAAGGGAATGAAGCTAGGGTGGTGCAAGGTAAATTTACTTCCCAGCAGCCTGAGTGACCCAGGAAAACCCCCAGAAAAACCTAAGACGAGGAAGGTCGGCCACGGGAATCGAACATACGACCTCCCGAGTGCGGGCCACAGACGTTACTACCTGAACCATCCCGCTCGGTCAGATATTAACTGACACGATATTAATATATAATCTTGATTAACAAAGTACTTAACAAAAAGCAAAAATAGAAACAAACAGCAACAAATAAGCGAATTGAACTGTAAGTTACGCAGTCATCGAGTATAAAAATTCCAATATGTTGCACTCACATGACTTTCTCTACTCTTGTACTAACTATACTTACAAACTCTTATTCCTTTATCTTCTTCATGTTAGTCGAGATAAACATTTGCTGAAATTACCTAAATGTCCTTCAAGAGGAATATGGAAATACAGTAGGCTTTGAGCGATAGTCAAATCTTTTAAAGCTGATCGCTATATGAAGACTTTGAAATTCCGTTCTCTTTGCACGGTCAAGAGATAAAAAGTGAATAACTACCTTATATTTGAGAAAAGTTTAAGTATTGCAAAACTCACACAAATAACAAGGAATATCTCCGTAATGGTTCACTCCACAAACATGCATTGGGAAATAATTTGTATGTTTTAACATCTACATTTTTTGTATAGTAAGATTTGGTCTATCTCTTACGGTTTACCAGATATGTAAAAGTCATCAAGAGTAAACAGAACTACATGGGCTAAATCCATAAAATTCAAAATATGCATATCATATGCCATAAAAATATCTTAAACATATGGGATTTTAATCAAAATCGTTAGAGTCATTTTTGAGAAAATCAGAATTTCCGAAAAGTTTTCCATGTAAAGTGTAGTTTCGGGCATAGGAATTTTCTTCAAAATCTTCGTGCCGCATTCCTAATGGATATTAAATTTAAATACCAACTTTGGTTTTTAATTCACTTTTTGTTTTTGAGTTATGTTGTTCACAGACAAACACAAGGACCTTTTTCTAAAAATGCTCTTTTTTTAAATTCAAGGGGCCTCAAAACATATTTCCGATGAAATCTTGGCATCGAAATTTTGGGTCGAATACAATACTTCCACTACTTATACGTAGCAGAGAAAGTAGAAAAAGATTCATAATAGAAATACTTTAAACGCTTACAGAAAGCCAGGCTAAGAATTAAAATAAAGGTGTTCAAGGAAGAGCATGTGCAGCAAAAATTGGTTATGATATAATGATGTACATATTTTCATTTAAAAATGGCAATAGTACTTGTTATACGGCCAATTGATCAGGGTATAGAACTTGAGAACATTCCTCAGCAGTTGACGCTATAGTTTTAGAAGCGCACACACACACACACACACACACACACACACACACACACACACACACACACACACACACACAAGACTCTTTGGGGTATGTGTTTAATGGACCACGTGTTTTCGATGAAATTCCTATATCGAATTGTTGGGTGGATTACAATACTTTCCCTGCGTATTACCTATATTAGGTAAGTAATAAATAAAGTAATATGTTAGGTATACAATATTCATTAAACAATTGATTTTTGTCAAGTTGGATAAAATGTGAACAATATTCTTATCATAAGGTCACACTATTAAATCAATCTAGTGCTGTAATATTATACATCACAATGTGTAGGTAGGTATATCGTAAGTAACTACTATAGTAGAAATGAAACGTTTTCCAGATAACTAGGTACATAATGGTTGGTAAACTTGTTGAATGCAGTGTTGTGAACACATGTATGTACTCTACAATGTTAATAACAAAAACCACTGGTCTTGCCGCAGCCAACAGTGAAAGCTGACCATTAGCTACAATAATCCTCTTTAGCAGCGCTGACCATAGCCGCTGTGGCTCGCTAATAAAACGGATTTAGAGTGTATTTGGAGATTTAAAGCCTATTTTAATGACTGTTTTGCTAAACTCGTAATCTAAATAAATGAAACGCAGCGATATGTGTCGTCCAATTAAAAAGGATTTAACCTAACAACATACTGCTCTAAATGAACTACTGCAGCACCACGTTATTACGATGTGGAGGTAAACAAACACACAACTTGATAATATATCAGTCTGCAAGAGATTGTCACGTACCTGTATACTGGGAAATGTGTAACCAAAAACATCATTGTATATAATTATACATATTGAAAATACATACCTACATTCCTAATTGTAATAATAATTAAACAAACAAGACATCATTTTAAGATTAATTTCAACAAACAATTGTTGAGGAAAATTACAAATCATTTCTAAACTTAAACTTAAACGAAGCACCGCAGCAAAAAACTTTCCTTAACAAAAAGTGTTTAAAATAATCCCAAAGTTAGGCGGTCTAATTTTGGGACACCCCGTATGCATGTGTATAATATATAATGTGCTATAATATGATATATAATATGGTATGATATATATGTGATAATATATTAAAAGTTTCTTTTAACAGAAATGAAAACCCTCTGTAACCATATTTGTAAAAAAAATGCACCGCTTTATAAAATTATGCGCCCTGGTTCTGACACAGCTTTCAACACACACACACACACACACACACACACACACACACACACACACACACACACACACACACACACACACACACACACCTCGTAGTAAACAAATCGGCTACGTGAGCAGATTAGCAGCTCAAAGCTCCTCTCATATCTCGGACCCCTCTCGCCTTCTGGTGGTCATTACTTGCTTGTGAGGCCGAAATTGTGAACGCCATAATTATGGAAATAATACTGCTTCACGTGGCAGAATTAAATAATCGGGAAATATTAAAATCTTCGCATGTATAAAGGTACTGACCTGGGAAGATTGTTCACGGTTAAAATTGTCAGAAGGGACACTTAATGTTACAGACAAGTCATTAGTGGCAAGTTCCAGGTGCTCACCCTGATAGGTACATCGTAAGACCAGTTTTCCTGGAAATCGCTTAGTGCAGATGTGTTGAGCAGGGACGCTTCGGCGAAACCATGTTGCTACTGGAGAGGTAATTGGGAAGAGAAAGGCAGTCACTTTGTCGCTCAGATCCCTGAGTGAGCAGATCAGTCGGGACACATGCCTTCCGGACCGCGAGCGAGCAGGTCAGTCATAGGACTTGCTTTCCGGATCCTCGAGTGTGAGGACACATTACATTTTACAGTAACAATCTTCGGTCTTAGCAAAGACACAGTAACGACTTAACGTTTCTAATAGCAATCGGCAAATCTCAAGCATTATTTTGATTGAGAATAAAAGTGTTTAAACGAGAGTTCTGGCTTTTATGCGAAAACACTCACGCATACCCAGAAATTAAGATCCATACAGAGCAGTCGGAGCAGAAACCACCTGAGAGCAACACTCCGCTTAGGATAATGGAACGGAGGAGGTGAGACCGCGTCACTTGACAATACATATACATAGTTGAGTTGGCGACAAGGCCTCTCCGCGCTTTCTAGTCGTATGTTGAAGATGGCGCGACATTTTCTTTGTGTTACCTACTTTATTACCGGCAGCAACCCATACTAAGCTTTATTTTTTTAATAATGCCAAATCTTTTTGATGATTGTGCTTTAATATGCTTTATTTTTACTTTCTCTACTGGTAAGTAGAGGAGGTACTGTATTCCACCCAAAAATTCGAAGTCAAGATTTCACCGGAAATATATATATTGAGACCCCCTGAATCCAAAAAAAGGCATTTTTGGTAAAAGGTTTAATGCCTTTCAAGGATGCGACACGAGGATTTTGAAGAAAATAGCCTCACCCTAAACTACCCTTTAGGTGGAAAAATTTTCTAAAATTTTGATTTTCTTGAAAATGGCTCTAACGATTTTGATTAAAATATCATGTTTGAGATATTTTTATGACAAATGAAATGTATACTTTGCATTTTCTGGCTACAACCCCTGTAGTCGTATTTACTCTCGACGACTTGCATAACTGGTAAACCGTTAGAGATAGAGAAAGTCTTACTGTACAAAAATGTAGATCTTGCTAAAATACACAATTTATGTCTGAATAAATTTTCATTTTGGGTGAATCATTTCGGAAATATTCCTCGTTATGTGTGTGAGTTTCGGAAAACTTAAATCTTCCGTGATATGGAACATCGTTGTTCGATGTTTTGAAACCCCCTGAATCCAAAAAGGAATTTTTACAAAATGGTCAGTGTGTGTGTTTGTGTGTGTGTGTGTGTGTGTGTGTGTGTGTGTGTGTGTGTGTGTGTGTGTGTGTGTGTGTGTGTCAGTGTGTGTCTCAGTCTATCAGTCTGAAAAACCAAAGTTTGAAAACCAAAGTTGTGATTTAAGTTTAATGTCTTCCAAGGATGTGACACGAAGATTTTGAAGAAAATAGCCCCACCTTAAACTACCCTTTATATGGAACATTTTTCGAAAATTTTGGTTTTCTTGAAAATGGCTCTAATGATTTTGATTAAAGTGCCATGTTTGAGATATTTGTATGACAAATGAAATGTATATTTTGAATTTTCTGGCTATAGGCTGTGTAGTCCTGTTTACTCTGGACGACTTTTGAATAACTCGTAAACCGTAAGAAATAGACAAAATCTTATTATACAAAAAATAAGATCTCGCTAAAATACACAGTTTATGTCCGAATAAATTCTTTTGTAGAGTGAACCATTTCGGAGATATCCCTTGTTATTTGTTTCAGTTTCGGAAAACAAAACTTTCGTGAAATGGAACGCCATTGTTCATTTTTTATACGTTAAGCGCGCAAAGAGAACGGGATCTCAAAGATTTGACTATCACTCAAAGCCTACTGTATACTAATATTCCCGTTGCACATACAAGGAAATAAACAATAAGATAGGACGAATGTTTATCTCAACTAACACGAAGAAGATACAGGAGTTGGAGTTTGTAAGAATGGTTAGTACAAGAGTAGAAAAAGTCATGTGAGAGCAGTTCATCAGATTTTTAAGTTAAGGTAATTATGCGTTATTGTGCTTTTACAACATATTTTTCCCGAGCCATACGAGGTACATCCGTGATATTGAAATAAAATAAATTACGATGGCAACGCCAGGTGTAATCAATACTTACTGCAGCAACTTTAGCTGCCCATAGCGGTAATTATACATTTTGGTGAGTCTTATAGATGGTGGTGTTATAATGAATATAACGGGTATAATATAATGATGATTATTATATTCCATTTTGGTGGAGTTCCACAAAAGATCTGCAGCCGCAACCACAGGTTATCACCCACCCCCCAGCAAAAGGGGAACTCAAGCTTCCGCCTATCACTGCGGATGTTTTCAACAATCACGTAAACGTGATGCGACTCCTGGCCTCGCGCCTGAAAGGGCGCTTTGAGGCTATAAGGAAGCTTAGAAAAGTGCACCTCAAAACCTCAACGATGGAGGATTTCGAGGCGGCGAAGGCTGTATTGCGGGAGAGTTACATCCCGTTCTATAGTTACTGCCGTAGCGCCCTCACGTGCAGCGTAGAATCATCCGCGTACTTGCTTCTGATTGCACCCCGAGAACAAGTTGGTGCTCCTAGAGAAACACATCACCGCTATATCAGTGGTGCAACTGAAAAAGTCGATTGTTTCAGACAGCAGCCCCCAGAAGGTGCCAATGCCACTTTTTCTGGGCGCAGTCGACAAACGCCTTGCGCAGGCTTATATTCACTGTAGTAGAAGTCGAGCGCTTTTACGATAAAGAAGGACCGGTGCAATGCCACAGATGTGTAGGCCTTCACCACTCCAGCATGGTGTGCGAGCGCAAGCTTGCATGCTTGCGGTGTGCGGGAATGACCCAATCCGAGCACGGAGCCCCAGTGCGCACGTTAGCGCTTATAAAGGATGAACAACGCCACTCAAAATCATCGAGAGCCGTCGCAAAGGACTACCAGAGGCGGCTCACGTCCGCTCTGGAGTTTCTATCGCGGGTACCCTGTGAACACTACGCCCGGCTGAGACAGCAGCAGCTATAGCTGCAACTGCCCCCGCTGCGAGGAAGCTGCCCCATCACCACCAGGTCCAATACCGACGGAGGAGACTGCAGCACCTTCGGCTCCACCACAGTGGCGAAAGAAAAAGAGTGGACGGCCTGCCGCGGAGAGTAAACAGGCAGCTCCTCAGCAACAGCGAAAGGCGCCGGTCAGGGTTGCCAACATTTAAAAGTAAAATTATCGTACCAGCCACTCAGAATTATAGATTTGGATTCAAAATTATCGTACATCGTAAAGCAAACGTTACAAAAATAAAAATATCAGTATAATGCTTATGAAAATATAAGAGTAATGGTGTTTATTATATTCACTTACAAGATTGATGACCTCAACAAATATTACAACTTTAGTACTTATGTTTCTCGCACTATTCATCTGAAAGTTCAGCTTCCTCAACCGTTGCAGCATTGCACCAATTTGTTGTTGAGATAAACCTTAACATCTTCTCGGTGACGTGCAGATTTTAAGATCTACCACGTTCTTCCATAAGTTGAGACGACAAAATGAGTTCATTTACCGTATCTAGTGCCAATCTGTTTCTAACTTTGGATTTTATTAAACCCAGTTTAGCAAAAAAAAAAAAACTCTTTCACAAGAAGTACTTCTGTAGGGCAAGGAAACCACTGATAATGCAAAGGCCACTAGTTCTTTGAAATCAGTATTTCCACCAAGGTGACATATGTTTAATAGCATTCCAGAAACTGTCAGGTTCAAGCATGTTCTTTATTTCACACGGAATAGCACGTATTTCGAGTTTTATACGTTGATCATCAATTTTCTGAACAGTGCCTTCTTCTTTGAGATTATCAGACCTGGCACACTGGCAATAAGAGGATAAAGGGTAGCAGGCTTAGTAGCTATGGGATGGAGACAGACAATGAGGACAAACGTAGTGTTATTTGTAATTAGTTTCACTTCGCTGGAGTGACAAACCAGTGAAAATGATATTTCGCCGATATCGAACTATCATACATTCAAATTATCGTACACCCCCATAGTTATCGTACAGGTTGACAACCATCGTACAAATATTAAAACTATCGTATGCCCCGATAATTATCGTACGAGTTGGCAACCCTGGCGCCGGTAGAGCCGTCCACTGAGGCGGCATCGGCACCACCGGCGACCGCTGATCCAGCCGGTCCACAGGCATCACCCTTGCCAGCTGTTACAGTTACGGCCAACCCAATATTCCGGGACAGCTCATGAAAACTTTTTCCATTGGCGAAAAAAAGTATACATTCAAAAATGCACAAGGGACGTTGCGCCAAGTAGAATGGTTGCTAGGTGTATGTGCTTATCTGGAATTACGAACAGATTCTGTTGATAGAATGTACATGAATCGAGAACCAGACAACATTTTCTTCCAACATTGGGAGAGAGACAGTCATCCCGCCATTGTTCAAGAATATGCTTGTGCACTGTGTCTGATTTTGAAACCGTTATGTATACGTTTGGAGGTCGGTTCATTTCCTTTTGCACAAGGGGAACAATTGTATCTTCCACTTGCGGAATACAACGAGTAGTGGAGAAAGAAGTCTACCTTCCATGGAAATAATTGGCTAAATTTTATATAAATGTGATGCTCCATTCCTATAGGTACATGTGCATCATATATACGTATATATTCGTATACACTGATTTTACCCGGGCAATCGTTTCTCGTTCATCCATGATGGGTAGTCTGCGGTCTCTATGAATGTCGTAATTAAATCCGGATTTGTGGATATTTAGAATTTCAGCTGTTGAATAATTAGGAAAGATAGTGTCCGCGAATTCAGTATCAAATTCAGAATTCTTTATCTCTTCTTACTCTTGAGCATGTTTGTACGTTACAAACTGCGTAACTTTGTGACTCGCTATCTTCTGAACTGCCTTAAAATTCGACACCCAGGTAGACCCAACTTTGAAAGGCGCCAGTCCAATCGTTCTAGCTTTCGTGTGTGCCCACCACCTTCTATCAACATCAGCACAGCCACGAAATTAGTCCTTGTCTCTTGAAAAGTACAGCAGACGTACTCCGATAAGTTTCTCACGTTTTGTTACCTGTTATTTATAATATCTATGATAACGAGATGGTTTCTTTCCTTGACCCTCCTGAACTGATGCATAATTGTTTTCAGTTGCTAATGTTTATTTATTTATTGATTTATTGATTTATTGATTTATTGATTTATTGATTTATTTATTTATTTATTTATTTATTTATTTATTTATTTATTTATTTATTTATTTATTTATTTATTTATTTATTTATTTATTTATTTATTTATTTATTTATTTATTTATTTATTTATTTATTTATTTATTTGTTTATTTGTTTATTTGTTTATTTGTTTATTTGTTTATTTGTTTGTTTATTTGTTTGTTTGTTTGTTTGTTTGTTTGTTTGTTTGTTTGTTTGTTTGTTTGTTTGTTTGTTTGTTTGTTTGTTTGTTTGTTTGTTTGTTTGTTTGTTTGTTTGTTTGTTTGTTTGTTTATTTATTTATTTATTTATTTATTTATTTATTTATTTATTTATTTATTTATTTATTTATTTATTTATTTATTTATTTATTTATTTATTTATTTATTTATTTATTTATTTATTTATTTATTTATTTATTTATTTATTTATTTATTTATTTATTTATTTATTTATTTATTTATTTATTTATTTATTTATTTATTTATTTATTTATTTATTTATTTATTTATTTATTTATTTATTTATTTATTTATTTATTTATTTATTTATTTATTTATTTATTTATTTATTTATTTATTTATTTATTTATTTATTTATTTATTTATTTATTTATTTATTTATTTATTTATTTATTTATTTATTTATTTATTTATTTATTTATTTATTTATTTATTTATTTATTTATTTATTTATTTATTTATTTATTTATTTATTTATTTATTTATTTATTTATTTATTTATTTATTTATTTATTTATTTATTTATTTATTTATTTATTTATTTATTTATTTATTTATTTATTTATTTATTTATTTATTTATTTATTTATTTATTATTTTTTTGCTTTTATTTCCTTCTTGACATAGTCGAAAGGAACATACTTCTTAGTTTACTACTTTAAGCTCATATTTTTACTCATTAGTAAAGGGCTCTAAATTGGTCTAACATCAGTAATGAACATTTGAACCAGTTCCAAATTCTCCAGGATTTCAGTGATAGTGGAATCTTGATCAAACCGAAGATAGTGTCTGCATTATCTTTCCTCTTCATATATTTCACGTGATGTAGACGGTGATGCAATCTGGTGTAAAACATCTAACGTTCTGTTTGCGTCAATTGTCATTGTGCACAATACAAACACAATTACTAAATGTCCATTAACAGTTCACTATATGACTCACACGCAAATACTATAGCGTCAGAATATACTTCTCTTGCACTGCCAAGGTACTATCACGGATTACGTGACACTGTCGTTCTGTTGCGAATCAGTTAGAATGGGCAGTTAAAATATGCGTTACTCACATCCAGTGAATCGGTTATGCCTGCGTACAAAAGATGACTTCAATGCCCGCGAGACACTTTGCGAATGTACCTTGTTAGACCTCCAAAATCATGTCCTGGTGGCAACCACATGTGTAAACACCTGTTATGCTTTTGGATTGTCCTATTGCAAGGAAAACATAGTATTTAGTTACTTAAAGCGTCATAATATTAAAGGTAGGTATTATTACGGTACCTATCTCAAGTGTTTTTACTACTCAGTTTAGACTGAGTAAAGTATGTACAGATAAACTAATCTCGAGCCACTAGCAGGTGGGTGCCGTCAGTGGACTAGTCCCCTAAATATCAATATCAATAAGAGCTTCTCGGGTTACCAGCCGTCAGATGTTAATGAACTTGAACGAGCTTTCGACTATGTTTACTCTATGGCCATGGAACAAGGCCATAGAGTACACAACGCCGTGAAAGCTTTAAATCTACATATCATCAGATTATAAACTTGATTACATTTCATGTTTAAACTTTAAAAAGTTTCAAGAAATGATAACATAAATCTGTGTTCTGTCTGCTGAGCCCGCGTAGCGTTGGACTTATCCAGTCAACATTCTACCTCTCCCTTGTCACCAGTAACAATCTTGTAGCGGACGATAGGCTATGAGTACGTAAATGAAAAACTTAGTACGTCATTTCAAAATTGAATACATACTATAATTCTTCAACACGGCTAACTGCATGTAAACTGAAAAATTTGATGTGTGCCCTCATATGACTTTTCTATTGTACAAACTATTCTTACAAAAGCTTATTCCCCTATATACTTCCTATTAATTGAGATAAACATTTGCAGGAATTATGTTAATGCTAATTTTCCTGTAGGTGCAAGGGGAATATTGGAATGCAGTAGTATTTGAGCAATAGTCAAATGCTTTAACAGCTGCTCGCTATGGGATGACCTTGATATTCCATTTTTGAATGTCCGGGACAAAAAACGAAAAACGACTTCTCATTTGATAAAAGTGTAAGTATCGGAAAATTCAAACATACAACAAGGAATATCTTGAAAATGGTTCACTTCCCTCCAAAGAAAACGTATCTGACATAATTTGTGTATTTCAACGAGATCTACATTTTTTATCAGTTATGCAAAAGTCAACCAGAATGAAGAGGACTGCTGAGAACATTCCCAGAAATTTCAAGGTATACATTTAATTTGTCATAAAATATCTTAAACGCACGGTATTTTAATCAAAATCATTATGGTATTTTTGAGAAAATAAAAATTGTCGAAAGATATTTCATGTAAACGGTAGTTTGTGGCGGGAGATTTTCTTGAAACTCTTCGTGCCGCATCCTTGGAAGGTCCTGAACTGAAATACCACATTTGGTACACAACCGAATTTTCGTTTTTGAGTTATGCATATACAGACACATACATAAAAACGTTTTTCTAAAAACGCTTTCTTTTTATTCAGGGAGCCTCAAAACATTTATTTGCCGTGAAATCTCGATATTCTATTTTAGATGGAATACAATACTTCTCCTGCATTCTATACCTAGCAGAGAAAGTAAACATATATTATTTTGCTGGTCTTGTTTTCTTTTTGAAGCCAACAAAGGAATGGAGTAAGTTATTTTGGTAATAAGTTTTACAAAGTAGATATTCAAAATGAGAAGACGCAATTACATTTATTTGCAATAACTAAATTGAAAACTTTCGATAAAACAAGTGAACAATGCAAGTCAGATGTTTTGAAACGCGATCCCGAAGTTAACTCTTACAGAGAAATAATGAAGCGATTAATCGACTTAACTTACTGGTAAAGCAAGAGCTACTTTTCAGAGGTAGGTATAATAAATAAGCATAATGAATCCCTTAATCAGGGAAGCTACATTGGATTCTTGCACATGCTATCCATGTATGACATCAAATTAGACACACAAGTACAAAGCCCTGAAGTCTTCAAAGTAATGTCACATCGAATCAAAATAATAATATTGAAATTATTAGTGATGTAACTCTCGACATAAGGGAAGAAATAAAAGATTCCCCTTCGCTGTTTTAATGCTGGATGAAAGGATGGCTGTAGCCAACTCATCTTATCTTTCGACTGTCATTCGTTGTGTAAAAGGGGATGAAAGAGTTTGATACGTGTTTTGATACGTTTGAGGTTTGGCATCTTCTAAAGATACAGCACGGAGATTTTCAGGAAAATTCTCCTACCATAAGCTACTATTTGTAAACGTTTTCTTTATTTTTGATTTTCTCAAAAATTGCTTTAGATATTTCAGTTCAAATATCATATGTTTAAGACATGTGCATAATAGATGAAATCCATATATTTAATTTTCTGTAAATAGACCGCGAATTTCTCTTCATTCTTAATACGTTTTATATACTTCCGTATTATTGGTAACCCGTAAGAGACAGACAAAAATTGATCGCAAAAAATATAAATCTGGTTAAAATACACCATTTATTTAACATTTCTTATAGTATGAACCATTTCAGAGATATTTGTTGTTATTGATTGCCTTTTTCAATCCTTCTACCTTTTTATTTTGTATTCTTCTTTTTAAGTGTTAAGGATCATTGTGGTCATGCAAAAAGTATGGCATTTCTAAGCCAGAATTTAGCGATTCCTTTGTACATATCTGACCATCGTTTCAGCCTCCTTTAAAGAAAAGATGATATTTCATATTCTCTGTATGCATAAATATATATATATATATATAAATTTCCGATACACAGGTCATCTCATTTTCAATTAAACCCCTACTAAGTTGTGCATCTCTGTTGCAACCTTACAGGTTTCATTTAAAGTTTGTTACTCAATGCATACACGTAGAGGTGGTGGTAAATTAGGTAACGGAGGTGACACCTAGCACCTCGACCCGCAATTGGATCGTTTGTGCACACGGATGAGATGAAGGAACCTTAAGAGACATATGGGCTGCAGAAGCGGATAACGCAAGTGGCAGAGACGCGCAGAGTTTCCTAAAATTTACTGGTTTCACCACCCAGCTGGGAGGCACATGTGGTGACCTGCCCAAGCCGCCGAAGGGTGGCACAGAGACTCTCCTCCAGCGGGAACCGGGAAAACTCGATTCGGCAGTTGAGGTTCAGACGACCACCCTCTGGCGGAGCCGAGAAGTTCCAACTGGCAAACCTCTGCGCCATCTATCCGACGCGACCGACACAGCCCCGAAGTCAACCTGTAACACATGAGAGGGAGAACAAATGAGAGGAAATGGGAGAGAGAAGAGCCTTATAGAAGACACCACTCTAGCATTCGCCTTGCTGACGAGGGAAAACCCATGGAAAAACATATGGTCCGAGTAGGCGGCCACCAGGAGTCGAACATGGGACATACGAAATGCAAGCCTTACGCGCTACCGCGGAGCCATCTCTCGCGGTATGCATACACTGAATGAGACAACAACCGTTTAAGCTTTAGCTGTAGATGGCAACTAGAAATAGAAATGCAAAAAGAAATGCAAAGTCCTCTTGAGATGCACGCTTGAATGACTTGTTTTCCTGTTATGGTTTGCGCGCGGAAAATGAGCAACAAGGACTTCTCTAAGACGATGTATGAGTCGTGCGTGTGTATGTATAAGTGTGAAGCCATGAGAAGGCCCATTGATGGTGCTTCAAGGAAGCAAGGAATAGACCGACTCTCCTGCTCCTCGACTTGGATGGCACTTGGCCCACAAGTCCACTCCAAAGCTCGTTCTCCATAACTGCCGCATCGCCGTCTTTGCCTATCTGCATAGAAATCTGCCTAAATGACTCACTTATTTGCTGTCCTCCAAGATTTACCTCCCTTATTCCAACTGCGTAAACTGCTCATTTCAATATCTGTGGGCTTGCTCAAGAAGATGAAGGACTCAAATATTTGCTATAGTGGCATTTGGCTCCTATTCGACAAAGTACAGAGGAGTTTCGTTTCACACACTTCTTCATAAGTATGAGGATGAAGCAACACTCAAATAGTTGTTGAACAAGGACATATCTAAGAGTATAAAGCAGGCAACCTCAACTTGTATGCTGTTCCCTGCTGTACAGCGATTTTGCGCAGGTGCACAGACAGCTCATTTATTATGGATTGCCCAAAGGTTGATAGAACGTGCATCCAAAATATTGCGAAAAAATTATGGCAATAAAAACAGGATTATTTTGCATCCTTAATGCCTGTGATAATAAATCTAAGATATATAAGGATTTCTAGCCATGCTTTGTATTCAGCTAACTTTCTAACGATAACTGTTCCAGATGAGCAAAGCTCAATGCACTCAAAACATCAACAGCAAGAGTCAAGCATTTATTGCGTGTTAAAATAAGTAGGAGGTCTTTAAGGGGTATGAGATTATTTTATACGGGAATAAACAGGCTCTACCTCCCTTCCGAAGGAGGCCATTGGGGTTTATACCAGAAAAATCTATCGCCCTCTGCTGGATTTGAGACCGTGAACCAGGGAATTAGAAGCTAGCTCAGACAGTTAAGGATTTTATTAGGTTTAGTTTATTATTATTATTATTATTATTATTATTATTATTATTATTATTATTATTATTATTATTATTATTATTATTATTATTATTATTATTATTATTATTATTATTATTATTATTATTATTATTATTATTATTATTATTATTATTATTATTATTATTATTATTATTATTATTATTATTACTATTATTATTATTACTACTACTACTATTATTATTATTATTATTATTATTATTATTATTATTATTATTATTATTATTATTATTATTATTATTATTATTATTATTATTATTATTATTATTATTATTATTATTATTATTATTATTATTATTATTATTATTATTATTATTATTATTATTATTATTATTATTATTATTATTATTAACCAGTTGTTAAGAAGTTATTCGTGATACTTATAATTTCGAAATGAGACACATGTTTGGTACAATAAATAAAGCAAAATGTTTCTTTATTACTGGAACAACAATCATTACTATCTCAATTGCAGTCCATTGTTTTCAAAGGCTTTTTCTAATCGTAATAAAGTATTTTCGTCTGCGGTTGCTCAAAGGTTAACTATTTAAATACTTATTTTGCACAAAAGTAACTCTATCGCGTGGGATGGCTCGGGGATTAAGGTCTCTGGCCCGCATTCGGGTAGTTCCGGTTTCAAAACCCATGGGCTGACTAATCTGACTTTTTTTTCGTGGTTTCCCTCAGTCACCTTGGTAAATCCCAGACTGTATATCTCATACCGGGGCCCAAAGTCCTACCTTATGTCTAAAACCAATGGTAATATCAAATGCTGTGCCATCTATCCAAGGATGATGAAAGCAGGTAGACTGAATGGCACCCTAATGCCATCTGTAGAAGCAGAGATACAGTGTGGACAGGTGTCGCAGGAATAGAGGTGCAGTTGCTACCCATACGTCTCTGTGCACAAATGACGAAGCAAGATGGTGTAGTGCAGGATGACATCTAGAAGACTATAACTATCACCGAGTCTTGAGGTATCTCCTTACAGATCCGTCGAGATTTGGACGCGTGTTAAAGTGGCGTAAAATAAACAGAGGGAGAAAATACATTTTATTTAGTGCAGGATGAAACACAGCGTTTGTCTATGCAAATATTATAAAGAGAGATGGTGTATGTGTATGTGCGTACGTGCGTGCGTGCGCTCGCTATTGTCTCGGAAACCACTCAACAGATTTTGATTATTTAATACAACACTGAAAAACAGGGTATGGACGTGCGCTATAACATATTGTATTTCCAAGAATTTAAAAATTAGAGGTGGGGGATTTTCATATTCATGTCATCCAATTTCAATTCCATTTCATTGAATATGAACATTAGAGGATATTTATGGTACTTCATTACAAATGTGACCAATTGTTAACAATTTCCGGTTCAAATGGGAAGACCTAAGATCTTAAAACTGAGTTATTGGACAGGGATTGCATATGTGTTCAACTTCACTCAGATTTGTTCTCATGAAGTATTTTTATGTGAATTTGAGAAAATTAGGCACAGAGGTTTTAGAATTTGATAAAAATTATAAGCTATCCTACAACTTTCAAAGCTTCAGCTACAAATTAATATTATTTTACCTCCCCAGATAAAACTTTTACACATATTAGTAGACCAAACGAAAATTAGAGGCTATGTTACTACTCTCAAAAACCACCCCTACCGCATTTTCAACCCATTATGTAGAAATATGCGCTGTTTGGCCCATCTGATAAAAACTTTATACAATTGTGTTAGTGAACCTGACAAAAATCTTAAACCAACCCTTACTTTCTACCCTACAATACCTGAGCGTTTTTAAAAACTACCCTTATCCTTTTGTTAATACCTCACAAGAAACCCGTGCAATTAAATAAAATGTTATAAAATTATTAAAATGAAAAGTCCTGGGGGAAAAAAGCCAGAACATGTAACACTTATTCTTTGTTTTCTCGGCATAAGTATTAAAAATTGACACTTTCTTTCGTTAATTTTATTGCTAGATGCGAGTACTTTTTAAGTAAGTTAAGCAGTCCTCTAGTGTCCACGCGGAGTATTTTTTTCCATTACTCTTGCATTAACTTGAATGGTTAATGAAAAGAGGGTCGTAAAATGGACCTCATGTATAAATAGAGAGGTTACTGTTTATTACATCCGTTACGTTTTACTATTGTTATTAATATAACTGCTAATGTAGAATTCGATTTAACAATTCGTGCTTTATCAACTTTAGGACCTCAAAAACTGAAAATAAATTAGTTATCTATAATTTTCAAGTTAAAGTTTTTGTTAATGATTGGACATTTCGAAGTCTTCTCCCAAAAATCATCTTAAGTATTTATATTAATTGCCGACGTTAATTCTTACACGTAGCGTCTGAGGGAAGTACTGGTATGTAGCGTAACTATTCACAAAGATATCAAACGCATGGGGAACTTAAATGAAGGTGAATTATTGGATTTAGTAAATATTAAGTGTGCAATGGATATTTTACGCCAAATGAAAACTGAATATCGGTACGTAACGTTATTTTCATCAAATGTTCGTAAAAAGCGAAAATTTCTTTTTTTTCGGTGTGGTTTATTTTTATAATGCAGCGTGATAAATTTCCATTCGTGGATTCTATGCAATGTTATTGTAATAAAGTTGCGCCCCACCAACCAAAATGTGCAGCAGCCACACTGCGGGAGCATGCAATCTTAAGACTCTTTTGGGATCTTAACAAAAAACAGAGCTAGGGCTCTACTTAAGTAAAACTTAGAGCCGCCCAATGGAGAGTGGTGTCATGTTTTCCTTAAGACTGCCATTTTGATTGAAATGTTCATAAAATGGGGGTTGGTAGTAATCTCACGTTGGATTTACATTATACACGACCAAAAAGCTGGTAATATTTAGAGATTTTTAATTTGGGTGTTAGTTTTGCAACGGAAGTACCTATCGCAAGACTCGGTGAATGACCAACAGTAACTAAATTGAGGTGAAACACAAAAGATAATTCTTGTGTAGCGTATTGGCCATGCTGATAGTTATGATCATGGCTGTGGTACGTAGCAGTTCCAGACCTGCTGCTGCAGGTGGTGCCGATGGAAGTGTTCACAAATTGTTTTGTTGTGGACAGTAAGCGATGGTGGTGATGGTGACTTGCTAATGTTTATGATTCCAGAATACTGCCATTGATTGTTATTATTACTAGGTTGCAATGATCCTGCTGGTGGTTGTGGTGACGATTATTGTAATGGGGTGGTAATTGCTTTTAAGGTGATAGTTACGGTGGCGGTATTGTTGCTGCTGGAAATTCTAATTAATTTTATTTTTCCTACTACATACAGTAGTAAGTAGAAGTATTTTTATCACCCAAAAAAACCTATACCGAGATTTCACCGAAATATATGTTCTGAATAAAAAAAGTTTCAGAAAAAGGTCTGTGCGTCTCTCTCTCTCTCTCTCTCTCTCTCTCTCTCTCTCTCTCTGTGTGTGTGTGTCTGTGTGTGTGTGTGTTTGTGCGTGAGTGTGTGCGCGCGCGCTTGTGTTTGGAACCGAATATACACATGCGCCATCCTGGTGAAGGAGAGGAAATTGGAAAGTTCTCATAAAATCCTGGACATTTTTTGCAGCAATTAGTGAAAATGATCATTTCACCCTTCCCGAATCGACAGTGAGTGGACTAATGAGTAGCTCACTAACATGTATAAATCTGCAGCGTGTATCCATAAAAAATGGTCGCGGTCAGCTTCTCTATTCCCTTTGATGCCACAGAGACGCGCGGAAGTCCCTAGCAAGTGCTGAGATCTCTTCATCCCGGCACCAGGCCCCGCCAAGCAGCCACCACACCGCGGGCCCGGTATAGCACTGAGCGACCCCCCCCCCCCCCCACGCTCCCAACGGAGGACAAGGGCCGGCCAAACGTTACCTAGCGCCGAGATCAGCAGTTACCATGCGCAATTATCCACACCATCTGCCCGGCTCTGTCAACACCACACGTCTGGAACTGGATAAGGGAATGGAATGAAGGGAAATGGTGGAAAGGAAACCGTGGTATGAAATAATGCATCCCAACATTCGCCTAAGTAACATGAGGATACCACGGAAAAACCCATAACAGTGTGCGCGGCCACTGGGATCGAACAAGCGACCTCCCGAATGCGGGCCAGAGACGTTACCGCCTGAGCCATCCCGCTCGGTCAACGAAATGTGTAGTGCAGGTTTATCTATATTTAGAAGAAAAAAAACAAACAAACAAACAAAACTGATGTGTTGCACTCACATGACTTTCTCTACTTTTGTACTAACCATTCTTACAAACTCTTATTCCTATATCTTCTTCGTGTTAGTTAAAATAAACATTTGTACAAATTATTATCTTATTGGTTATTTCCTTGTAGGTACAAAGGGAATATTAGAATACAGTAGGCTTTGTGCGATAGTTAAATCTTTTAAAGCTTTGAGATTCCACTTTCTTTGCACACTTAACATATAAAAAAATCTGATGTGTTACACTCACATGACTTTCTCTACTCTTGTACTAACCATTCTTACAAAGTCTTATTCCTGTATCTTCTTCGTGTTAGTTAAGAGTGAGTGAGTGAGTGAGTGTGTTGGGTTTAAGGGCCCGTCGACAACTTGGTCATTAGGGCCCCTGTGTTAGTTAAGATAAACATTTCTACAAATTATCTTATTGTTTATTTCCTTGTAGGTCCAATGGGAACTTAGAGTACAGTAGGCTTTTTGCAATAGTCAAATGTTTTGAAGGTTTGAGATTCTGTTGATATTCCACACTTAACATATAAAAAAATGAACGACGATGATCCATTTCATGGAAGTTCTAAGTTTTCCAAAACTCACACACATAACAAGGAATATCTCCGAAAAGGTTCTCCCTACAAGAAAATTTATTAGGATATAAATTGTGTATTTTAGCAAGATCTACATTTTTTGTATAGTATGATTTGGTCTATCTCTAACGGTTTACCAGTTATGCAAAAGTCGTCCAGAGTAAATACGACTACAGGGGCTATAGCCAGAAAATTCAAGATATACATTTCATGTTTCATAAAAATATCTCAAACATATGACATTTTAATCAAAATCGTTAGAGCCATTTTCAAGAAAATCAAAATTTTCCACGTAGAGGGTAGTTTAGGGTGGGGCTATATTTTCTTCAAAATCTTCGTGTCGCATCCTTGAAGACATTAAATTTAAATACCAACTTTGGTTTTTAACCGACTTTGCGTTTTTGAGTTATACTGTCCACAGACAGACAGACTGACGCACAGGCACGCGCACGCGCGCGCGCACACACACACACACACACACACACACACATTCACACACACACTTTTTACTAAAAATGCTCTTTTTGGATTCAGGGGTCCTCAAAACATATATTTCCGGTGAAATCTTGACATCGAATTTTTGGGTGGAGTACAATACTTCCCTTACTTACCAGTAGAGAAAGTAATAGAAGGATAAGCGTTTGTAAGAATAGTGAGTACAGAAAGTCATGTGAGTGCTACCAACGATGCATCAAATGAAATTATAACTGGGAAAGAAATTTTGGAAGGAAACGTTCCAGTCCCAAGTGTGGCCTTCCTTTTAGTTATAAGGACTGAGCAAAATTGGGGGGGGGGGGGGGGGACCTCAGTCAGGGAGGTCCCTGCGTGAATTAAACCGCAGACCTCCCGTTCAGGAATTCGAGGCTTAAAGACCTCGCCTACGCATTTTGGTGCTGAAGTTGTTTTGGTACTATTGCTGCTGGTGATGAGGCGTTTTCTTTGAGATATTTTTCCGAAATGGCACCGGGAGGAACAATGGTGGGCCGATGGTGAAAATAATTATAAATGGAGGTCTTGAAATACCTTGGAATCTATATTACTCGAAAAACAAGCCTTATTTTATTAATGCATTTATTTAATCTTGCTGTCCCCTAAATGAGAGCGTCGCACACTCCTTAACGCAAATTTACATGCATATTTTGGTCCTTCCTTATGCAGTCTATTCATAAAGGTTTCTTCGCTGAGGCAACGCGAGCGAGGGGTTGAGAGCAATTAAGATCGGTACGGCGCTGCGAAGGCGACTTTAATGAACGCATGGCTTGACCTAGCGTAATGAAGAGCTGCAGACTGGGACCAAGGCGCCGCTGCTGAAAAGATAATTTCTCCACTCGCTACGAGATGCCGCCACCACTGAATGGAGGCATACCGCCGGAAACCGTAACACTCGGTCCTCAGATTCGCAAGCAAGTGTGACAAAAAGAAAAGGAGAGAGGATGAAGCGAATGTATTCGCAATTTTTTAGGAAAAAACGAGTAAACACGAGACGTAAAAAGAAATAATGAAAACGATAATTAGACTGATCGATCGATCTATGGATTACATCTAGTCAACGAACCTTTAGAGGCTTACAAAACTACAGAACTGGAATGAGAGTGTAAAAAGAAAGGGAGAAAAACTGGTGCACTTGTTGGATAAAGACAAAAACGAAATCGGTGTAAAGAAAGGAAGATTAAAATTCGAGTTAAATAGAGGAAGAGAGAAAGAAAGGAGAAAGAGGAGGGATTTGTTGTTGCACTGATTTAATACATGCATTGTTGGAAGTGTAAAGTTGTATGCCCTATAGCAAACTACTAAATGCTGACGTGGACCAGATGTGGGCGTTCTTGACCTCTCGAGACACAGTATACATTTCTTACATTGCTGCTGTTTACAACTTACGAAGCCGAGTATATGCAAAATTGCAGAAATTTGCTGAGGCTATTATACAGGTTCTCCCAAAATTAGACCGAAAAACTTTGGAAGCTGATAGCCAACATTATTTTAAACACTTTTTATTAAGGAAAGTTTCTTTGCTGCGGTGCTTCGTTTAAGCACTAGACGAGTTAATGTCATAGATTACTGCCTCCCACACAGTTTAAGTATTTACGGCAAAATCAACAATGCAAATTAGTATTGCATTTATCTTAGTAAGGCACACAATCTTAATCCAAGAAACAAACACAGAACACATAAACAAAATACAAAATACAAATATCTCATTGTTTACAGTTAATCACAGCTTTACTATTCAAAGTTAGACCGACAAACTTTTAAACCAGAGAAATGGCTGGTGTCTTTGCGAGATTGCGGCAGAATAGGGCACTCCGATGCACTTTGTGTTAATCACAATGGGCGTGCGTTCCAACATTTACTTTGAATAGTAAAGCTGTGATTAACTGTAAACAATGAGATGTTTGTGTAAACCAAAGATGTGTTCGAATTCCGACATAGATTTTTCATCATCATCATCATCATCATCATCATCATCATCATCATCATCATCATCATCATCATCATCATCATCATCATCATCATCATCATCATCATCATCATCATTTTATTATTATTATTATTATTATTATTATTATTATTATTATTATTATTATTATTATTATTATTATTATTATTATTATTATTATTATTATTATTATTATTATTACTATTATTATTATTACTACTACTACTACTACTATTATTATTATTATTATTATTATTATTATTATTATTATTATTATTATTATTATTATTATTATTATTATTATTATTATTATTATTATTATTATTATTATTATTATTAAAGGCAAGCACAAATGGATTCTGTTTGAAGGAAAGACTAAAGCATGTTATTTCTTGTATTTGACTGTGAACAAGCAATATGGAGCGTAATTTGTGTATGTGGCTTCTAAATATATACCTACCTACTGCACAATAAGTAAAACGGAAAGGGATGGGAATTTGGGAACAGCCCAAATATTACATTTATAGATCCAGACTTTTTCAGTAGATGGATTTAGTTCTCGAAAGGAGACACTCGGATGTTTCTAGCACACAAATTTCGAACACCTGAGATAGCTTAAAAGCATGTCTTCCCTGGCGTGAAATGCACTAATGTGAAAAACCAGAGCTCGATACCACAGTAGCGTTTTGGTGAAGTGACGTCTTCTAAAACTGACGTAGGGAGCTTCAAATACAGAGGTATGCTTTTTTTTTCTTTCCGAATTCTATCTAAAACGGGAAGGATTGTTTTTCAGACCTTCAGTTTTTTTCAACACTCGAAAGGTATACGATACAATAATATTCATTTACAATTGAATAGATGATTATAACCAAATGCAAGCAAAACATTGCTTTCACATGTATCCTATGTTTCATAGTATTTCCACTGAAGCAATCTTAGAAAGTTAAACTTGTTGCTATCAACCTGTTAGGGTGCTATATAATTCTGGAGTAGCACTACTTCCACTACTACTGCCATCAGTGTAAGTTTTGGTCATAACATTTGTTGACCAAGAGCAAAAAGCAAATATAACCATTATGTAATTTAATTTTATAGCTATTTAAACACAATTTATTTGGAATAATTGCTAGGAAAAAGAAGCATTCTATCAACCATAAATATCCTTAATTAAATTAGCAAACGTATCGTCTGAGATAAATATTTCAATTGCATAAACGCCCTGTGCTAAAGGGGCAGCGTTAATTCTTTCTTGATCCTCCCTCAATTATTTAAAACCCGGTCGCTCCCCTGCTGCTTTGGTAGATGAGACCTTTTACGTCACGCAAACTTTGCTCCCTCCAACAGCTAGGGATGAGCAAAGAGCTCATACGCGACTCTTTCTTTCAAAATGTGACCCTTAATTCTTTTATGAGTGATTGCACGTTTGCAATCGAGCAAGAAATGTATTCCATAGGATGCGCAGAAATTCTAAGTTTTATGGTCCTATAAATGTGTATGTCATACTTTTGTGCCTATTCTGCTCAATAATGTCTCAAACTGAATTTTCAACCAATTTCTCCTGTTTCTATATCATTTGTGACAACAGCTTTCGCATTTGTTAGTTTTAACGTGCGGTTTTCGGGGAAGAAATATTTCTTACTACTGCACACTGGATATACAAAAAGGAGTTTAGCAGGTCATTAGGACTTAATGTATCCGCCTCGTAGATATTTCACAAGGC